>SSNP01000245.1:138075-182457 GCA_006937955.1 Pachypanchax playfairii | reverse complement strand
GTCCAATGTTGATCCTGGTTTAGTTTCTCTTGTATTAGTTCAGTTTTTGGGAAGGATGTGGTGGTTTCTTAGGTTTACTACTAGTTACCTCAGGGCTGCTGGTCGTTGTGGAATTCCAGCTGCTTGTGTTGAAGACTTGGTAACCTGCAGGTTGACATGTGATTCATTATGGAACCAGGAAGTCTGGACGTGTAAACAATGATTGTGTCCTGGAACAGAAACTAGAGACCACCCAGCTGACCGAGATCCAGATCTGTTATAATCTAACTTTACTTTCATCATCAGAGGAACATTAAACTGTTGGGTTGGTATTTTCCTGGAATATTCTGATATATTGTACCTTACCTTTGAATGTTTTCAGTCCACCCCTCCCTCAGCTGTAGGTGTGATCATTTGGTTCTTGCTGTTCCTGAACATTTGTTTCCTTCTATTCAGTAAATGCAGAAGCCCAAATATGCTCTTTGACTTATCAAAAGGGTTAATTGTGCTCTTCAGTTTTTATTTAGAAGGATGCATCTTTCTGACTCAAAGATCTAAAGAACCTGAGATTTGTTCCTGTCTACAGTTCTGGCTGTATGAAGCTCAGCTTCCTCTGCTGTCTGGGGTAGACGCACAGATGAATGTCCATGAAGTCCTTCCTGGTAATGATGTCAGAAGTAAAGGAAAGTCCATCCAGCTGGGATCTGTCCTTTTTTTTCTTTTTCCTTTTTTTCCTGCCTTTTTTAACGAGTCTCCAGAGATGTTGGCTTGCACTTAATCCACTCATCTATTTTGACTTCCTCTAAAACTTCAGAACTTTAGTAAAGGTCAAGTTACGTTGGCTTTGTGCAACAAAATACTGAAGTAACTTCCATGTAAACAAAATAAATACACTTTAGTTTAGGTTTACAAAGCATCAATGCATCATCAGAATGAGAGCAACACTTAAGAATAATAAAGTTTGTCACTAGAGCCTCACACATAAACAATATGTTCAATAATAAAATCAGGAGTTTGGGTTCCATGATTATTATTAGATTAGAATTTTTGAAATACTTTTTGTCAGTTTATTGAGAATTATTGGATTTTTTCATGGTCAATGAAGCTCAAAAACCCTCAACAGCTGCAATTAAGACCAAACAGAACAACTCATTAAAGATCAGTGAGACACAACAGAAACATCTGGTGGTTTCTAGACATATCAACTTGTTCAGACAGTCTAATAAAAGGATTGCAGTGCCAGCTCTGACAAAGAAAGTCAGCAATATTTTACTATGCTTTTTTTGTAAAGTTGTTGGAAAAAATTTTAGGACACAATGTGGTTTATGAAAATATAACCATAAAACTATAAATATAAAAAGAAATGCTGTCCTAGGAGGCGCATTACACCTCCAGTGGTTTATTTGTTCAAACTAATCAGGAGAAATGTTTGTTATTTACTGTAAACATGTTTTACTTCATTCTGTCACTAACTGATGAAAATTCTGGAACAAAAAGAACCATATTGATGTTGGTTCTGTGGTTGGAAGAGTTTACACCAGTTCACACTCGACTGCTTGGTGAGACAGGGACATAGTGGGGGTGGTATTCAAAGATTTTTCATTTTATTTTTAACCCCTCCTTTCCACCAGATGTGTGAGTGGCACATAATGTCAGTGAAGCACAATATGTGTCTGATAGCTGCCATTAAAGTCAATGGGACCGCGTTTCCACCGGGCGCGAAGCAGCGTGAATCAGACGCGTCTCAGAAGCGTAGTGTCGCCGCCCTCTCCTAAGTTTATATGGTAGTTCTATTTTTTACGTGGTATGCTTTGAAAACGTGTCAAGCTCAGCAGTTTAGTTTGGACCAGGCAGGAAATCAGGTCTTTATGAAACGTAAAATACCCGGAAGTTTCAAAACAAAGGAAATATGCAGATTTCTGTTTGCTTGACTACGAGAAAATACATGACCAGTGACGGGTTTGAAGTCTGTAGGAGGTGTGAAAATAAGCTACATACCTTCTGGTTACATGTTGTTGTCTTTCTCCCTGCTTGTTGTTGTGTGTACTGATGAAATCACATGTGATTTCACAATTCTCCTGTGATTTTGTGATCTCCTGGGACCAGCTGGATGGAACGCTTTTATGACTGATACACGTCTAAAATGCTCCCGATGGGAAGGGACAAGCGGCTGATTTCAAGAGTAAAATATACCTCGCCGCTTATACACCCAGTAGAAAGGAGGTGTTAGCCATGCTTAACAACATGATATAAGGAACCCTTAGTAAATGACACAGTTTTGTTCGTCTGTCCTTCAAACAAATTTATTCCAAAAGACTATTAAATGGATATTTATGATGGAATCATGCTTGACTGACAGATGTAATTAGCACCAAATAATTGATCAATTCTTAAGTCATATTCTTCTTTATACTGGGTTTATAACAAAAGGTAAATATCCTTATTATTCTTAGACAGGTTGGAAAATGCAACAAACCCAACAAGATCTTCTTTTTATTGAGCATGAATGACCTGACTGACAGACAATAAATGCTAACCTGACAAACATATAGAAACAAGCTGGGTACACATTTGTGTACAGGGTGACTTAAATATCTAGGCTGATGCTCCTGTCATGCATCATCCATCCTACCGAAAAGCTTTGTCAGCAACAAGTCAATCATTCACGTTGTTCCACAGATAAACAAACAACACTGAAAGAGAAGCCACATGCTAACCAGCTAGCACGCCATGATGCTCACTGACAATAACACCAAGGAAAACAGATTAATAAGAAAAGTAAGAGTTATAAAATAAACACAAACAGAAAAGGGAGCAATTGAAGGTGCTCAGAGGGAGGTTAAGGATGGTGCCCAGATGTATTTATTTGGTGAGTGTATATTTTGGGCTCTTCATTGGATTGATACAGAGCATCCCCCTCTTTCACTGAGCTTTTCCTCCTGCTCAAATTGAGGGATTACCCCAGGAGGAAGTGCTTTGATTAAACACAATAGGCATCTATCTTCTGTTGATTTGTGGGATTGAGGAGGCAAATCCCAGACAAAAAGCTGATACAGAGAGTGAGGGCCACTGGATGATGCCTGCGGGGGGCGGGGCGAGAACCCAGTGGATGGACTCCTTCAAAAAGTCAAACTGGAAACCAAGTTAGGATGAAGGTCATATTTAAAAGGTATGACAGAAACCCACCCCGACCATCCAGGATAGCATCAACCTTATATCAACCTCATACAGGATCATGTGCATTAGTTCCCTCAACAGCTAAAACAACTCATGCTGTTTTGAGATTTTATCCTGGAATCTGAATCTTTAGCTAACGGTTAGTTTTAATTCTCTATAAAAGTCTTTAATCTGTTCTTTATTTTCAACCTTTTCTCTCCAGTTACTGTTGGATGGTCACTAGGTCTGTCAGACAAGCTCCGTTATTGTAAATAAATCTCAAGCTCCTCTAAACACTGCTCTTATCCACTTTCTGCAGGGACCTGGAGCTACAAGGCACAGACAAATATGGGTTGGCTGAGGAGTTTTGAGTGTGCGGGGGGATTTTCATTGGATTTGCACGTATACAATTTCAGACTTCTGAACTCCCCAAGGTCAGAGCATCAAGTAAAAGGGCGTGAGTGTCAGCTTATGCTGCTGATGTGATGCCCAAAGGTGTAGTGGGGGGGCATTTTAAATGAAGAAGAAGGGAGGATTGAGAAAAGGAGTGGGTCATACCTGTTAGAGGCTACAAGTGCAGCTACGGCTACCATGAGCTGAAAGGGGTGAAACTTCAAAGGAGGTGGGGGAGAAGGGGTCTCATTTAAATTCTTCAGTCCAGTCCCTGGGATTTGGTTTAATGAGCTGAGAAGCAGGGGTAGACAGCTGACTCCTGAATGTGTGTGTGCTTGCATGTCTGTCTGTGTGTGTGTATCTGCACGCACCTGGGTTAAAGGAGTTTTTCCACCAGAAACCCGCCGTGTGTTTGTGTTGCCAGCCGTCTTCACACACACATACACTCTCTTTTTTCTCTGAAGCCTCTCCAGCATCGGAGACTCTGCACACACAATCACACACTTTTGCTCAGACTTGACAGTAAAGGTCCTGCAGTCTGCCAGACTGCAGCAGACTGCTATTCTGCATGCAGCTTCCTTTCTCTGTAACTGAAAGTGGTCAAAGTTGGCTGTTTTTAGTGACTCCAGCGTTGTTACCAGTGAATATTGGCATGTTTTCTTTCACTTTATGCCAGGCCTGCTCCACAAAGAGTGGCATCTAAAATATAAACCACTATCTCATGCACTCCATTTGAGATGTTTGAATACAATACCATATGGTCTTGTTGCTGCGAAGATGTTCATTTTCTCACCAACTGGAATATTGTTTTTGTCTTTTTTGCCACAGATGTCATGAGCCTGAAGGAAACGACATTGTAGATCTTTTGCTCTTTGGCAGAGAAGGAATTAAATAAGACAGCTGCTGTTTGGACTGCATGTACCTCCACATGAAATCCAGATAATACTTTAATAATAGTAATATAGATCATTTATAAATGTGTGAGTGTATTTTTGGTCTATGCATAAACATTCTTTATAAAACAGACAATATATGATATTTTTTCTAACTCTAGTAATGTACTTGATTGGTCCAACTCAGGCACTCAGAGCTGAATGTGATACTAGTGTTAATCTCTAACCCTGCAGGAGAAGCAGGAACACAGAGAGATCATATTTTATCTTTCATTTGGTCCCAGTGGCCCCTGTCCTGAACAGAGGGATTACCAGAGGCTCTCATAGTCACTTAGGGTTGTTCTCTATGGGTAAAAACACATAATCTACCTCTAACCCATTATATTTGAAGAAAAAAGTTTGAGTGTTTTTGTCTGCAGTAAAGGTAACTAGTTGTAGGCAGCATGCTTTGTTTTTACCTTGTTACTGTAAGTAAACAAACTGCAGAGATCATCATGACCGACCACTGAGTGAAATGAACATTATTATGAACAGATGTGATGTTTGCAGTCAGGATGGAAACACAATGCAGGCAACAAAGTAAAACTGTTGAAGGTAAAAAAAGAGGACAGAAAATAAGCAGAAGGAAGTCGAGCAGACGGAAGATTGAGACACATTTTTGGTGATGAGAGAAGAGAGAACAAACTGTTGGCAGTAACAGCTGCTCTGGACTCAGAGCTGAAGTTTGTTACTGTATCCAGCTGCATGTGAGAGCAGCTCAACACAGTATATACTGTCATGTGGAGGGAAACAAATCGGTTTCACTCCTGTTAGCTTATTAAATACTGTAATATCACAATAAGTCTTTGATTCCTTTTGTGATTATTGATTAAGGTCAGCAGTGAGCAATTTAAAGAAGTATATGATGAATAAGAAGAAGGTATTTTCTTATCTTCCAGACATCCCTCATTCATGCTATTCATCATTCAGAAAACATGACAGGATTTACTTTCTAGACTATAAAGATGTGGACAGACTTTCCATGATATCGGAATCTGAATTATCAAGATTTATTTAAATAGATTAATCAATTAAACTTTTATTTGTCAAAATTAGTTCATTGGTTTCATATCAGCAGGTCTGAAATATACCCTGTCCATGTATAACACCAAACTCGGTGCATTATAATCCAAACTCACATTTACTGATTGGAAAAAGTTTATCACATCAACAGAAATCCAGACGTTTAAATCTATTCAGCATCTATTCAGAAATTTGCAGCATCAGCTTTTTAGTGGATGAAGCCTCTTAACTTCAGTCAGACTCTACACCAACATGTTTGCTCTCCTGGCTGTGTTAGAGTCTGATGGGACACTCTGCAAGTCTCCATGGCTGGTGGGCCAAGAGATCACAGACACAAGCATATGTTCATTGGCAGCCTGGAAACCTGGAGGACAGAGACTGTCAACCTTCTAACCTCCTCGCATTCAACAAAACCCACAAATAATCTGGCAAACATATGCAAAATCACTGAGGGATCAATACGCATACAGAAAGTATGGGTCTTTATTTATTGTTACAAAAAGGTCAAACACAGGTACACGTGGATGCAACAGACACACTTACAAAATACTGCCTCACACACATGTACACACCCCCAAAGAGAGAGAGAAATCTCCACCCAGCAAGCAATATTTTGGATTATTCATGAGAGAAAACATTCAAATAATCATGAGCCTCTACTGGCTGTGCCAAACACAATCTCGGTGGTTCATATGCCAACATGAGAGGGAAGTGAGAGAACAAGAAATTCCAACAGACATTTATGTTTGTTCAGATTTCATTTGTCTTGCACACGTGTATTTTACAATATTGTGATTTCATCCTTATATATATGAACATGTTTAAAGTTGGAGCCTTAAAATTAGAAATTATTCTTGGATTTAATAATTAAGTTTGTGGAAAATTCCTTCTTAGATGGAAATAATGTTAAAAGTTACAAAACGTGATTGAAAAGTAATTTTAAGACTTTTAAACGTCCTTGTCTCCATCACAACCCTGAAAACTGAAACGATAAGGTAAGTGCAGTTGAAACATGAACACAACTCTGAATAATTTTAATATTATTAGGCATTAAAACTGAAACAATTGCAAAGCATCTTTTGTATTGTGTTTATATAGAGAAGAAATGAGAGACAATGATGACTGATGGAGGCGACTGATGGGCCTGTGTTGGATCAGTAATGGACAGAGGGCATCACAGGCGCCAGCAAGCTGAAGTAGCTTTGATACATGCTGCTGCAATCAAAAGTTCAGTGTTTGAATCTCAACACAACGAGGATGTATCTGTGTAACTAGACTGCACATTCACTCACTGCTTACTTGTGTTTTATTGCAGCAGCCAATCTGGCTCCATGTACATAGTATCTAAACATGAATCAACTCAGTCAGAAAAACGTCAAAGTTTCCCTTTAATAAACATTTTTAGCATAAAAGCTTGAGACTGATAAGGTGATGTACAAAGTTTGATTTTCTCAGATGGATAAGTTGATGCTCAAATGAAACACTGTTCTATTCCCATCAAATACTTTGAGGATTTCTGTTTTTTCTAGCTTTGAAGTACAAAGCTTGCAAATACTAAACTCAGCTGGTGCCCTGCTGCATGGATTTTAAAATTTTCCCAGTGAAAGCATGTATTTTTTCTGGGTACTCATGTGTCCTCTCATAGACCAAATTTAGGACAGCCATATGTCTCACTGGTGCAAAAATGCTGAAAGGGACTTAGACAGACTGGCACATCCACATCAGAAGCATTGACGCATAAACTCAGACACCCCATAATTTTACTGTAAAAATAAACTGCAAGACATCAAGTCAGTAAAGCAACGTGTCTCCAGGTGTCAAAATGTCACTCATCGTCCTTCAACATCAAGCTGAATGAAACAAACCAGTTCAGCAGACCTGGTTTTTGTTCTCTCCGTGTTTGCTGTCCATCACTTTGATTGGCAGACAAGTGTCAGAGTGAGGGAATGTCGCAGGAAACTACTAAGAGAGCAAAAAGCCACAGCAGCAATCTCAATATTTCATCTGGACCCCTGAAGAATGTCTTTGCACTCTCATGGTTTAAATTCTAATCGTGTTAGGCCACAGGGGCATGTCATTTAGAAGAGCCAGCCTCTGACTCTCCATCCCTTTGCTTTCCGCTCTGGCCCAAACAAATTATTAGAAGATTCCATTATTTCTCCATTATGCATATGCGTTTGCGTATGGCTGGCTGTTAAAGAATGGGGGAAAAGTGAATGGATAAATAAGGATTGGTTTAGCTCATCAAGGACCAATACTTCTGGTCCTGGACACAGCTGAGGTCCTCAGGGGTCTTCAAATTGGTCATCATTAAGACCATAACGCCACTGTTTTGCTTCTGCTAATGCCTCAGTGCAGATAATCAGTGGACAAAAAGAGCTGCCGTTCTATAGACCCTCAGATCTTTAAGGAATTACCCTCCAACCGCTACTTGCTGTTAAAGTCATTTTCAAAGCCTGATTAAATTTGGGAGTCAAAGGTGAAGTCCTGCATACAACAGCATATGTCAAATATTTTATGGGATTTTTAGCTTTAAATTCAAATGCTGAACAGGAGACTTTAATCTTACAGTTTTAATCAGGTTTTGTGAAGTTTTTTGCAAAAATGAGTTTTCAAAGTAAATTAACAAACAATGGTCTAAACGTATGTTGTTCATAACAACAGGATATGATGCTGCAAATTTGGTGCACCTTTGTAACCAATATAGCAGGTGAGACCTATATGCAAAATCATCTGTTTGGAACTTTTAACCATGTTCTGATTTTATTTCCTTATTAACCCCCCCAGACTGGTTTTGGTCTGGAGGAGAAGGTCTGCGCTCTCCGAGTGCTTTTCTACTATCATATGTGTGTCTATCACAGATGTTGAAAGCTTTAAAATAGCAGGATACAGAACCTTTAACAGGAAATAATTTTAAATTATTTTTTCAGAAAATGTTGCAAGTCAGTTTTGAAATGAGAACCCAATAAAACATAATACAATATAAAACTTTGTCTTTGCCTTATAATTATTATCACAATCATAACTATTATAATCATTATATAATCTGCATGCTGTTGAAAAGATTTTAAGAAAAACATATAAAAAATGTCAATATATTTTAAAAATGTATTTATTATTTTCAATCTTTAGTCTTGAAATACTTACAGATTACAAACATTTCCTGTCATTTTTTCTTATTTTCCCTTCTACATGCATGACTGTTGTGTTTTCTAAATAAAATGGAGCAATATTAACTCCATGATACTGAAGTTCCAAATGGTCTCAATTGTAAAAGAATCTCTTAGACAGTTGAGATAAACACACAGTAATAAAGCCACCATCCAGAGACATCATCAGCTTAAAACACACAAGGGTTTCCATTCATTATAAATGAGAGCTGAGGGAGTATTACAGATTGTGAAATGATATAAAGTGAATTGTATTCTATGAGACTATAATCTTTACTTCTGCCCTGGACAGTGTGTCAGGGTTATTTTTGGCAACGTCAGCTGGATGTTTTTAATGGTCTGCATATTTACAATGTCATGGTTTTATGTTTTACAACCTCAAACGGATTTCCGGTAGTCTCGGGGCAACAATCATGTTCAGTTCATAACTCAATAGAAATTATTGATGCACGTTCACATCAGCATAACATTCCTCATTTGATGCAGATTAGTCAGTTCACCAACAGCACTGAGGATGCATCTGACCCCAATGTGTTTCAGGTTGCATAAAGTATCAAAACATTTAACGTCTTGGTGGTTTTAACCTTCAGGCACACTCACTGTAAATTATTTTAAATTCTAATGACAATTTTACTATCATGCCAGCAACCTTGAACAGTCTGAACTTAAACAATCAACTGTCTAAAAACTGTGTAATAAAATATTATATTATCATCTTTACTAAAAGCTAGGAATAAAGAAAAAATGCTGACAGTTTAAACCTTCTGTGTTTGTTATGAATGATTAATTTTGCTCTCGTGTGCAGAAGTTTTCAGAATCGCTCAGATGTAAATCTCAATAAACCAGAAACGCTTGAGCAGGAAAAGAGAAATTTGTGAAACTCATTTAATTTTATTTTCATGACTTTATGTGTGGTGGCATTAAAACCAATAAAATGTATTTTTTTGTTGAAAGCTTAAAATTTAAGAATGCTCTAATTGCACTAATGCTCTAATTTAAGAATCTTTTGGAATTGAAACATGAGCTGCATTTTGCCTGAAGCTGCAGAGATTCAAGTAGATTCAGGTCATGCAACAACATCACCATTCAGTTCCTTCACTCTTCAGTCTGTCCACACTTGTTACGATGTGAAGTCTCCTGTCAGTAAATCAAGTCAGAGGGGATCATTTAGCCCTAATGGCTCGACTACAACTGGACCCCCAGTCTATCCAACAACAGGCCCCTCAGCGCTGCAGCACAGTGCAACGAAATGTCACCTCTGAAAATTAGCCATCAAGCAGGGGCAATTTTCCCCCAAGCTAAATTGCTAAATAAGTAGTGGGGCTGTAATAGGTAGCAATCTGGGGCTAATCTGATGAGATCATTTGGAAAATGCTGGACTGGGGTTTGAAAGAACGGGAAGGGAGCTTTGTATGCGAAGGCGTCTGCCTAGAAGAGTGTTTTGTATGAAGTGTTGTGCTTGTGTGTATGCAGCTTCTTTTCTGTTTTTATTGAATATACTGTACGTACTAGCTTTGAAAGAACTATAAATGGATGTATTTGTGCTTGTTTAATATTAATGTAGAACATATGTGCAGGTTTCTGCATGTTCCTGTATGTGCAAGTAACTATTACAGAATCTTCTGATCTTCTATTGTGACAGAAGTACCATGTGTATACAGCTGGAGGGTCATGTGACCACTGGCATGTAGCAGGATATGTTAGTGTGTTGAGGAAGGGGCGTGCTGACAGACTGGTTGGTGGGCACCAGATGCAGCTGGCAGAGGCACAAAGGGAATAAACAGAGTG
Organism: Pachypanchax playfairii; assembly: GCA_006937955.1. Taxonomy (NCBI): domain Eukaryota; kingdom Metazoa; phylum Chordata; class Actinopteri; order Cyprinodontiformes; family Aplocheilidae; genus Pachypanchax; species Pachypanchax playfairii. The sequence continues at coordinate 172,016 of SSNP01000245.1, read as the reverse complement.
AGTTAAACCATCGCTGAGCCAACAGAGAAGGTCTTAACCGTTAAGGAGCAACAAGGCTGGATTCATATGGAAATTCATGGCAATACAAAAAAAATATTTGAACTACCTTTAGAATATATAAGTGAAGCTTAATGTTTTTCCAAGCAGTTACAACAACTAAACATTATCATATTTAGAAAACTCATTGACTAAGACAACTTTCTGAAGTAACCCTTAATAATGACTTTCTCTTTGTTTCTTTTCCTTAAGTTACTTGTTAATAACCTCATTTTCTTTTAACCCATTTTTTCAAAGTCTATGTTATTAAAAATGATAAGAATGGGGTCACTTGTGGGAGCCACTCACCACTGTGTTTAGTAATTAACATTTTATAGTGAATATCTCATTAAAGGAGACAACGGTTGCTATAGGCAGTCTCCAGAACTTTGCATCAGAATAAAGAGACTGGCCTGTAATTACTGGCAGGAACAACATCTGGAACACAGGAAGAGGAGATGCAAATCTTTATTATCATCTGTAACAAGAAAATTATTAAATTAGAGATTATATTAGCAGATGTTGTGGCTTTGACATTACTGGTCATCTCAATGCATTGCTGTTTTATTAAAAGTACAGCTTGTGTTTGCCATACAGAAGTGAAGTGAACAGTGCTACTTTTTTGCTGTCTCCTTAGCCAAGTCTTTCTGATCTCAACCAATCAATACTACTTACTGATGAAATAAAGATTAAAAAATACTTTTTACGTAATAACTTTCTGAAAGAACCTCTAAGCCAGAGGTCTCTGTACTGAAGAAAAACAAACATTTTAAATCATTAAATGATAGTTAGAGAAATGGAGGCAGACAGAAAAAAAATCGGCTCACCTGGAAGACCTGACTAATCTAAAGTGATGCCACACCAGGAAAAATCTCCAGTTCTAAAATGGTGAAATACATTGTGCTCACATTTTGTCCGCTTCCTATTACAGGAAATGATTGTCAGTTTCACTTGTTGTTACCTGTATATCTCTTATGAAAAGAGGAAAAGCGATTGTGCATTTGGATGAGTGCTTCTATTGGTGAAGCACCTTCTTTGATCTGCCAGACCTGTGCTAGACCTCAGAGGCCTCATCTCCCTCGATAACAAGACAAAGAGGATAAACGTGTTGATAGTGGCAGACGGCGCAGGAATTCTGGGCAAATGTGTCAAATTAGTTCTCACTTCTGGGCTTCATTCCTCTTCCCGTTGCTAAGATCTCTCTCTCTCTCTTCTCGCTCTGCTGCTCTTTACACTCAAGTCATTCTATCCATCACTTCTTCTTCAGATATTGTTCACCTCTTCCTGAAACCCATCCTTTCACTCTTTTCCTACAGAACACACATATATACAGTGGGGCAAAAAAGTATTTAGTCAGCCACCAATTGTGTAAGTTCTCCCACTTAAAAAGATCAGAGAGGCCTGTAATTTTCATCATAGGTATACCTCAACTATGAGAGACAAAATGAGGAAAAAAATCCAGAAAATCACATTGTCTGATTTTTAAAGAATTTATTTGCAAATTATGGTGGAAAATAAGTATTTGGTCAATAACAAAAGTTAATCTCAATACTTTGTTATATAGCCTTTGTTGGCAATGACAGAGGTCAAACGTTTTCTGTAAGTCTTCACAAGGTTTTCACACACTGTTGCTGGTATTTTGGCCCATTCCTCCATGCAGATCTCCTCTAGAGCAGTGATGTTTTGGGGCTGACGCTGGGCAACACGGACTTTCAACTCCCTCCAGAGATTTTCTATGGGGTTGAGATCTGGAGACTGGCTAGGCCACTCCAGGACCTTGAAATGCTTCTTACGAAGCCACTCCTTCGTTGCCCGGGCGGTGTGTTTGGGATCATTGTCATGCTGAAAGACCCAGCCACGTCTCATTTTCAATGCCCTTGCTGATGGAAGGAGGTTTTCACTCAAAATCTTAGGATACATGGCCCCATTCATTCTTTCCTTTACACGGATCAGTCGTCCTGGTCCCCTTGCAGAAAAACAGCCCCAAAGCATGATGTTTCCACCCCCATGCTTTACAGTAGGTATGGTGTTCTTTGGATCCAACTCAGCATTCTTTCCCCTCCAAACACGACAAGTTGAGTTTCTACCAAAAAGTTCTATTTTGGTTTCATCTGACCATATGATGTTCTCCCAATCCTCTTCTGGATCATCCAAATGCTCTCTAGCAAACCGCAGACGGGCCTGGACGTGTCCTGGCTTCAGCAGGGGGACACGTCTGGCACTGCAGGATTTGAGTCCCTGGCGGCGTAGTGTGTTACTGATGGTAGCCTTTGTTACTTTGGTCCCAGCTCTCTGCAGGTCATTCACTAGGTCCCTCCGTGTGGTTCTGGGATTTTTGCTCACCGTTCTTGTGATCATTTTGACCCCACGGGGTGAGATCTTGCGTGGAGCCCCAGATCGAGGGAGATTATCAGTGGTCTTGTATGTCTTCCATTTTCTAATAATTGCTCCCACAGTTGATTTCTTCACACCAAGCTGCTTACCTATTGCAGATTCAGTCTTCCCAGCCTGGTGAAGGTCTACAATTTTGTTTCTGGTGTCCTTTGACAGCTCTTTGGTCTTGGCCATAGTGGAGTTTGGAGCGTGACTGTTTGAGGTTGTGGACAGGTGTCTTTTATACTGATAACGAGTTCACACAGGTGCCATTAATACAGGTAACGAGTGGAGGACCGAGGAGCCTCTTAAAGAAGTTACAGGTCTGTGAAAGCCAGAAATCTTACTTGTTTGTAGGTGACCAAATACTTATTTTCCACCATAATTTGCAAATAAATTCTTTAAAAATCAGACAATGTGATTTTCTGGATTTTTTTTCCTCATTTTGTCTCTCATAGTTGAGGTATACCTATGATGAAAATTACAGGCCTCTCTGATCTTTTTAAGTGGGAGAACTTACACAATTGGTGGCTGACTAAATACTTTTTTGCCCCACTGTAGCTATAAACAGGCATAAACTGGTGAGCATCAAGCAAGATTAATGGCGTGATAGTTCTGCTTTCTGTATGTTATCATGGTAAATGGTGTGTACTTCTACTTCTACTTGTATAGCACATTTCTTAAAGAGGAACTCACACCCCCTCTAAATTATCTTCCTGCCTTCTAACTGCTTTTTCAAAAAATGCTGAAGAAGGCGTCACTTTAAGAGGCGGTCCTGAGCTGTGATTGACGTGTAGCACTTCTCCGTGTTTAGATTAGCTCCAGTGTGACTCTGCCGTGTTGTAGACTTGTAACCCGACCATGATGAGAATATAACGTCTATAAATTACACCCACACAATCACAACCACTGCAGGGAAGTCGTTGCCCCGATTTAATTATTCTTTTAATGATGATAGTTATTCTCTTTGTCGTAGTTTTCAGAGTAGTTTACCGATTGATTGTTGTTAGCCATAATGCTAAAGCTATCGCCATGTTGCTGACATGGGTCTGAGTAAATGTCTGAATAGAAATATAACGTGCACAAATCACATCTACACAATCACTGCAGTACAATGAGGTCTTTGTCCTGATTTTACTGATATTAGTTATTCACTTTGGTGAGAAGCTGGAGACAACGGGCGGGCGGGGGTGAGTGTGTCTGTCTGAGAGATGGTTTTGTACTCCAGGGGGCGTGTCTTAGAGATGATGCTGGTGACGTAGAAATGTACCGCTTTCAGCCAATCACAAAATTCAAATGCAATCAAATGCAATGACCACCTTTCAACCCTAAAAGGGTTTTTAGACCAAAAAGTGTAGAATTTAACAAGTTTACATGAAAATGTCCAAAAAATGCCCAGAAACTGAAAGATTACATTCAAGACCCACTAATACAGTTTATACGCAGAAAAAAAGTTGTTCTGAGGGTGAGTTGCTCTTTAAGTCAGGTGACTCCCAGTTCTTAAAGCTGCAGTTTGTCATTCACACACCTGAACGTAAACTGAACATCACTCTGCTAAATTTAAACAACATAGTTGAAAGCGATCTTGTTTTTGGTTCTTTTTAAACTCAGAGTTGTTGAGAGGTGTATTACCTGTTGCTGACATGTTTCGGCGTGTTTACTTCCGCCTTCTTCAGAGCTGTTGTTTCTGTAGATGTTACTTCCTTTTAGTTGAAAGTGAACAGGTGCTGTCAGTTGAGGGCTTATGTCCTTCATTCAGAAGACACTCGAGTGCAAAATCTCACATCGTCATCATCAAAAGCCAAGTTGTCGGTGGTAAAAGAGATTTATGCATCTTTGCTTTTGCATGATGATAAGAGACTAGTTAGAAATAAAGAAATATGTCAGCAAGCTAAAAGCTAATTCATGGTTTTTTTTCGGATGAAGTCATCTTTAATTTTTGACACCACTGTCATCCTAAAACCCTGATTTCAGATTAGATTTGAAAACTGGCAAGAAACTGGCTTTCAGTCTTCCTTACAGACAGGAAGTGGACCAGCTGGTCCTCTGGTGTAGTCAGAACTATCTAGAACTCAACACTCTAAAAACTGTAGAGATGACAGTGGACTTCAGGAAGACCCTCCACCCCGTCCCCCATTATCATACACAACACACCTGTAACTATGGTGGACAGGTTCAGGTTTCTGGGGACCATCATGACCCAGGACCTGAACTGGACAGCCAACATAGACCTGGTCATTAAGAAGGTCCAGCAGAGGTTGAACTTCCTGCTGCAGCTCAAGAAGTTTAACCTGCTACAGGAGCTGCTGGTGAACTTTACAGAACCTTCATCAAGTCTCTGCTGGTCCACCAGGGTCTGGTTTGGACCAGAAACTAAACTAGACAGAAACAGACGGCAGAGAGGATCACTGGTGCTGATCTGCCCTCCATCCAGGACCTATACCCCTACCTTCAAGACCTAGACTCCTCCATCCAGGACCTAGACTCCTCCATCCAGGACCTAGACTCCTCCATCCAGGGCCTGGACTCCTCCATCAAGGACCTGGACTCCTCCATCCAGGACCTGGACTCCACCATCCAGGGCCTAGACTCCTCCATCCAGGGCCTAGACTCCTCCATCAAGGACCTGGACTCCTCCATCCAGGGCCTAGACTCCTCCATCCAGGACCTAGACTCCACCATCCAGGGCCTAGACTCCACCATCCAGGGCCTAGACTCCTCCATCAAGGACCTGGACTCCTCCATCCAGGACCTAGACTCCACCATCCAGGGCCTAGACTCCTCCATCCAGGACCTGGACTCCTCCAGAGTCAGGTAAAGGTCAGGCAGCATCATCAGGGACCTTCTCTCCAGGATCTCACCTCTCCTCTCCCCTCAGGTTGGCGCTACAGATCTCTGAACACCAAAACCACCAGACACCTAAACAGTTTTTCCTCCAGACCGTCACCGTATTAAACAATGTTTAACTCTCTTAACAAGGAAATAACCTGTTCTATCATTAAATAATGTTCTATACCTGTTCTGTACCACCTGACCTCAAACCACCAACTAGACTTTCATGGTGGTAAAATGCTGCTGATGTATCTGGTGTGTGTTCTATGTGTTCTACTGTATGTCCAACACTGTCTATTATCTTTATACTATATGTCTGTCTGTGTCTACAAGTGCAAAGTAAGCCGGAACCAAATCCCTTGTATCTGTAACATACTGGACCAAATAAATCTGATTCTGATTCAATTTAGTGCAACATGATCCTCAGGGTCTTTTAATGTGTCACAAGTCATGACTCTCTTCAAGACACAAATTGACTCTGATTTTAAGATTTCTTTGGAAGAATATCTGACATTAAACAGTTAAGTTTAATATAAAATATATTACACCCGTTCTTCCCTGGGCCCATTTTTGGTGTGTAGTCTCTGGTAGGAAGCTAGGTCCCCAGATTTGGGGACCTTGGGTTCAGGAGGTTAATAAACAACATATTTTCAGAGTAGCTGTGCAAGAGCAACTTTATAAAAGGATGAACCTGCAGTTTAGTGCTTGTGGTTCACAGCATGAAACAGAAGAATGTAGTTTTGAAAGGACATCAGAAATTAAATTATACCAGATCCTTTCTCTGCACACGTCCGTGGGTGAGTTTGTGTTTGCTGTAAAAGAAAAAAATGGTTGAGATATGCAGAAGCCTACACATGCAAGCAGAAGTGTGCTGCTGTGCATGACCCAAAGACATTCTCCTGTATGTTGTCCCAAGTTCCAGAGTTTGTTAGATGTTTTCTCCTACAACTCAGCCCTCCCTCCAACAAAGACCTCAGTATAGAGAATAGACTTACAGCCTCTAGATGATAAAGTATAAAACCTTTCAGTAATGTGCTCTATGCTTCTAGCAAAACCTCTGAGCAAGGTTATAGTGCTTGCATGTACTGTATACTTTATTAATGCATGAGCCACCCTTCTATCCAGGGGAATTCTGATTCTTTTCCCGTGATAAAAGTTGCATGGCCTTGGCCACTCCAAAGGGAGTAAATGATTTAACACCCAGGCTTATGGTATGGTTAGGAAGGAACTAATGTTAATTCAGCTGTTTTTCTGATAGGATATCAAGTGTGGGTCATTGCTGCATTTAGTTTGTGCCTTTTAAACACACAGAAAGACTTCAGAGGCACAGAGACATGATTCATGCACACAGACACAGGCATAATTGTCATAATTATTAAGGTTGTAAAAAACACAAATTGAATATTTTACTTTGTTACAAAATGTAAAGAATGTTGTTTTTTCATTGACTTCTTTATCAGTTTTTAGCTGCTTGTTTTATAAACAATATTGTTTTTTTACTCATATGAAATGTGCATTTTATCATTATCCTCAAGAACATACACATAGTCATAATTTCTAAAATATATCTCTTTTATTATAATTTATTTACCACCATGTGATCATGTGTTTCCTGCCTTAATCAGGACCCCACCCCCACCCCCACCCCCCACCCCCCAACCGAGTCAGAAAGCTTCAAAAACTCAAATCAACATTAAAATAGTTTTATGTGTAAGTAAGATTCAGTGAACTCCATTATTTTCCCCACTATTTGCTTGAATAATTCAGGTTAGATGTCTGAATTATGGATAAAGTGTACAGTTTGAAGAAGGGGTTCATGCGCAGCCCTGGGCTATAGTCGAGCTCTAATGATGTCTGGAGTGGTGGACGGGCGGAGGGGAGAAGTCGTTAGCTTCACAGTCATTTTCTCAAAGATTAAAAACATGCTCTTAAAGCAGCAAGATGGACCAATGAACCAGAAAGAACAGAAATTTTGGAAAATTTCCTGACTCATACTCTCATCTGGTTAGAATCATATCGACTCTGAAGATTTGGAGAAACATACAATAGAAAGTGATGATTTAGTCATAGTCATTCATCCACCCTCCCAAATGAATTTGAATCACAGACAGCATAAGCTACAAATCCAACAAGAGCCAGATAGTTGTGTTTTCTTCAGCTCAACACTGTTTAAGTGTCTGGAGTCTTAAAGTGGCACAGCGAGGATTTATACTTTTAGCCGGTAGCAATGACATCCAAAAACACACTTCCTCTCTCACACACATAAACACCCTTCAAGAGCCAGCAGGGAGTCTTCCTGTTCCCACTCACTCCAACAGGGAAGCCAAGCCCAGACTCTCCTAATTACCCACCTTCCTCTAATTATCCAATCATAAAGCCATTAGCAGTCTCACACCATATTAACATGGTACCGCCTACATGCCAATTTGTGCAGTGCCAAGATGCAAGTGGAAAGGATTTTTCAGGTTTGTTTCCTTATCAAGTGCAGTATCACGCAGGGTAAGCCTAAGGTTTGGTTTTTTTCTCCTCTTGGTCTCTTAGAAACAAACATTATATCTACAAACAGCCTTTTACAGCATCCAGTTTAGTTTTAATTTCAAAATAAAAGCTCAGCATGCCTATCTAAAACTGACAATAATAACTTTCTCATTCTATGTTTATCTGAAATGTCTCTGCAGATGCTCATTCATCCTGATCATGGTAGTTAGTCTCAGTGATTAAATATACAGGTTGTAAAATTACCCTCTTAATGACAGTATTGTCTGTTATTTGTAAACAGTTTTCACTTAAAACCACACTAAATAACTTTTCTGCAGCCGTGTCCCAGACGGCCGTTGCTGGAACTGGTGTTCTGTAGAAATATGCTACCTGTTCAGATGTGCTACTGATTCCTTCTGCACATGTGTCGTTCTACAGTCTTGACTTCAGTAAACAGATTTATTGTTTATTTTTGTTTCTATATTTTCCATAAATATATTTTATCTATCAAATAAATTCTCCAGGACAGAAACACTAAATATGATGTTATTTTTACTTTCTTTACATTGTCAGAGCAACAGGCAAATGTTTGGACACACCCAGAGGAGAAGGACCCAACAATGGCCGATAAGGACCCAGAGGGCTTTTATATAGAAAATATCAGAGAAGGACCATAAAAATATGTTTAAATAATTAACAGGAAACACTCACTATAAACAAGAATACTGTATAAACTTCTAATAACATCTCATTATTAAATAAGTTGTTAATTCGTACTATAGAGTTTTTCGGTGAGTATCCACTTAGACAAGTTTCATAACAGTAGATTAGTTTATCAAGTTATTTTGTAGAGATTTAAATGCTAAAAGACAGAAAAAGAGACTTTTAATTTATGCTTGTGAAATTTTAGCTTTGTGCACTTTGAATACATAATGCAAACATTAGTTTCTCTTTAACACAACAACACTGCACTTTTTGCAGAATCATAGCATCAGATATGTAATTCATTTAGCAATACGCAGTAAAACATAAAACTATCCACAACTAATGGGTAAAAAACTGTATTGTGGGATTATTTTGACCATGATAAGTATAATGATCTTTTATCAAGGATACAGTTTATAAAATAAAAAAAAATAAAAAAATCAAGCCTCATTAATAAAAAGCATTTTAAACTGAAACTGTTCTGAAAGTATCAAATCTGAAAACTTGGATAGGACTCAGGAATTTTAGTCATATTTGAAACAGACTCTCTCTTTATAGGACTTACTGTAAGTAGATACTTTAAAACAAAACTTCACTGTGCCTCTCTATAGACAAATATTACACTAATGCAAACTAAGGTGAAGGTGAATTGCTGGTAAATGTATTATTGATGTTTTCAGGTCCAGCAGCATGTTGTGCAACAGAGTGTCCAGATTGTTCTCTCCTTTATTCATGTCCATCAGAGAGATAACAGGTTATTGGAGGGAATGGGGCGGATGAAGAAGACATAGCACACAGATGTTGGTGCAGCTGCAGAGCTGAGGAAATGTTCAGGTTAACGGCCAGTGCAAGACGTGCACAGACTGTGTTAGAGGAACTCTGAAGTGGTAGCTGCAGCACGAATTCATGCACTCATTTTTTTTTCTGAGTCAAAATTGAGGCAAGAAGTTGAATTAGAGGTACATAAAGCTCAACTACTTTTGAGTTTTTTAAATGCATCTATAAGCATTTAAAGGTTGAATATGGAACATGAAGACCACAGCAACATCTAGTGTGTGGATAGTTGAAACAATAGAACAAGATTTCCTCGTGTGTTTTGATGTCGTGAACATGTTTTATTTGGGTCCATCTATTGTAGCTTCACCTAAACTCACTCTGGTGTTTGATCTTCTCTGATCGCTCCTCTTCTGAGAAGGATAATGAAATCTGCAGGACTCTGAAGCAGCTGTTGGACCTGCAGACTCCGCCCTCCTCTGCTGGACCCCAGCCTCGGACTATTTACCATATTAGGCAACCTGCAGTGGTGCCGCTACTCTGCCTGCTATTGGCTGGTAGATGTAAACATAGTGCCAACGTTTTATGATCCTTCACCGATCGAAGAACACCTTTGAATTTCACTGTACCTATGACAATGAAGTCATTCTTTTCTTTTCTTTTCTTTTCTTTTCTTTTCTTTTCATGTGTCAGTGTCTGTGTGCATGTGGTGTGTGTGAGTGTGTGTGTGTGCATGGCTACTTACCTTTGTCTTTCAGAGGCGTGGCAGATCCCAGCAGCACAGGTGTGGCGCGTTACCTCATCACCTGGACAGGATAAAAGGGGAGGATCGGCAGGAGACGAACACCACTTTGTTCCATGTTACACAGTGGTAGTGTGGCCTCAGCAAAACTAAATCTATGTTTGTATCTTCTCTGAGCTTAGACGCCACTGGTTCCCGGCTTGGATCCTCTGCCACGGTTTCCCACAACCACGTCTGGTCTCAGGATCCAGCCAGCCCGGTTCGTCTCCTCCACCTCTACCGCCGCACCTGTCCAACAGAAACACCAGGACGCACTGAGTTGGTCTGTCCACCCTCCAACCTCCATCATATCCACACACCGCTCGCCGCCAACTCACGCCAGTCTCAGTCCTCTGGCACATACTGCTCCTCCTTCAGCAACTACCACCATTACCACCGAAAGCAACCCTCTCCACAAATTATCTACCTCCAGTGACCTCCGCACTAACCTGTTTTCTCCACTGCTCAGATCCAGACGCTCCGTACCAGCAGGATTCCGGTTCAGAATACTTCTTCTGAATTGCACATTCCATGAAACTGTAAACCATTAATTGTCATTAAAACTCTTAAACCTGCTATCTGTGTCCTGGAGCTGTGCTTGTACGAGGGTTCAAAAAAAAAAAACAACAACAATGCATGACTATTCTATTCTATTAAGAAAATACTGTACTTTCATTCTGCACCCATCTATTATGTTTTTTTTAAATATAGCTTTTTATGAAATTGTTCCATATTTAACTTTTAAGTGACACAAAACAAAATAACATTTTTGGTATATTTATTTTCCAGTTTAGAGTAGTTAAGTATTTAAAAAAAAAATCAGTTTTCCTTTTTATCATCACTTCAGAACATTTCAACATTTGAATTTTTTTTTTCTATACAATGAGTATTTTGTTCATATTCCTTCCATTCACAGCTTTGGCAGAATGTCGAGCCAAGGACAGAAAAAAAATGGAGTCTCTCAACACTGACACAAACAACCCACACAAAAAATAAAAAACACCACCTTGTCTTCCTCTAACAGAGACTCAAAGCCACAATAATGTTGTTTTATATTGTGTCTCTTTCAGTCTGTGAAAACATCCTCATTATTTGACCATATGAGTAAGGTGACAACAAACAATAGTGCTCTGTCAAAACAGATCTGTGCCCAAAGTATGGACTGACAATGGAAGATCTCAGTGTCTCATCATTATGAAGCCACACAGCTGTCTCCCCCTCCCTGCATAATCAAACCTCTGCCATTCAGTGGCACAATCCAATAAATACAGTCTTTGTTTTAGCTTGACACCATTGTTGTGTCTTCATAAAGAAGTTTCTTCCTTGGCACAGATGCTTTTCTATTTTCTATTCAGTTTTTCTAAAAGCTGCATTTTTTTCTGCCTTGAAACAATTTTGCTAAGATGTGTTTATAGTTTTCTCCTCTTGGAACAAAACTTTACAGCAGCAGTATCCAGCAAACGCTGATGTGATTTAAATCTTCTCAAAGACTTCCCAACAACAGATTTTTCTACTTTGCTTATTGAAACATCCTTATAAAAGATGTTTCCATCTCTTCTCTTGGTATAAAAACATTGTCAGGTTTGGAAAAACTGACTCAAAACATCTCCTTGATAGGTAAAAACACACATTACTAAAGAGCAGAAAAACAGCAGAGGCATTAGAAAAACAACAAGATACACGAGATATATAATGAAAAAGATGAATCATTTTATTCCTACTTGGAAAATTACCTGTAAGATGAAAAAGATTGAGGCAGCTGTTTATTAAACTGCTGTGCAGCACCCCCTATTGACAGCTGATTCACAGTCACTTCACTTTGAATTTTACTCAATAAAAACTAAACTGACAAACTATAACAGTTTGGTTCATTTTTTAAATCTCAAATGTAAAAGGAAAAATAAAACAAATATTTTTATTAAAAAAATCATTATACTGGATGAATTACCATAAATGAAGAGATAAATGTGAAACATTCAAATGTCTGCAGGAAATTCTTTTCAAAATAAATCTACAAGTTAAACCACCTCAGCTGATCTACAGCCAGTCTGCATCATTGCCTGCCCCTTCCTCACCTCCTCCTCCTCTCTGGGTCTTGTCTCTTTGGAGCTGTGTCATCCTCCAGTCATCTTCAGGTCATAATGTAACATGACACCAGCGGTTGCAACAAGGCCGGCCGGCCAACCCGAGCGTTTAAGACCAATGAATATAATTTGCTCCCTCTAGGTTCCCTGGCTCTTTCTGGACTACCGCCACACTGAATCAGTGTTTGCGCCTGTCATTTCTCTGACAAAACACACACACACACAGGATATGATCAGCCTCGAGAGACTATGTTGTTTCTGATGTTTCTGTCATCTTTAATATACTTCATGCAGCTTTTAAAAATGCGAAAATTTCTAACATTTCACACCTCTTACGCTCACCTTAAAGAACAATTGCTTTGAAAGGTTATCATCATGCAAACCAAATTAGGACTTGTTCCAGGTGACATCAGTCCTGGTGAGATCCCTTCCCTCATTAGGCGCATTAGGAACAGAACTGCCCCAAACAGACACAATAACCCTTTGCCTCAAACCCAGGCTCTGGTTTTCTGCCTCAGAATGCTATTTAAATTCCCTCCTTGCCTCAGAAAATGTCTTCCTGGGGATCCTGGGGACTTTGATCAGCCAGCTTCAATAGATGCACCTCCACCCCAACTACACCCCTAAAACTGGATGTAAGAGGCTAAAGGAGGTCAGGGGTAACACTGCTAAAGATAAGATGACAAAGAATAAAAAGGGAGGGGGGGTTCTTGTTAAGATCAGTTTGAGGTGATTAAATAGGTGAATAAGTGGGGGTGTGGGTTAATGAATACACCCTCCACAAACACCTACACCCACAGACATTTAATTAGACTAATTACCTGCCTGATCTGGTGTCATAAGAGCACCTGCAATAAGAGGTCAAAGTTTCTGATCAGGAGATGTTAAAAGGGAACTCCGGGTGTTAACGAAGCTACCGGGAAGCATGTGATCTGGTAATCCTTTTAACAGGCAGTACCTTTTCAAAGTAAAAGCACTCAATGTTTATTTTCTGGTCCTCTGTATCTTAGTATGTACATGACATCCAGTTTTGTATTTGTATGTTTACATACTGTACATACATAAATCAAATGTTTCTCCATAAAATAAATAATTACCCCTTTTATGCTGTAAATTAACTGGAAAATGTGTTTCTAGAGATTCATGGTATCAAAGCAGATCATAGATATAAAACTCTTCAAACGATCTAATCAAATTAACACGAGATTGTTTCAAAGATAAAATGACTGATAAAAAGTGTGACACAGCTGCAGAGATTCTTCATCCCACTTTATAAAGGAAGTGCCTGAGGCCCAAAGCCGTGACCAAATACGTTTCAGAGAAAATGATGAAGTAAATTTAAAAATAAAATGAAATGGAGGTGGTGACATTTTGTGCAAGTGTCTGTTGCCAAACCTTGTCTTTTTTTTTTTTTGCATGTGAAAATGGCAGGTGAGCCAATTTAGGGTGAGTTACAATGCACATGGAAGCGCTATTTGCACATTAAGCTGTAAAATGTGGGCAGAGCTCAAGTACTTTCTGCCCATCAGCCTCTCCTTATCATACAGTTATTATCTATTACAGCACGGTCACATAAATAACCACCATCAAATGAAGCTTATATGAGAGATTATTTTCACATTAAAGAAACGTTTTACTCATTTATGCTCAACACACTTATGTTTGTAGATTAGTGGAAAAAGCTTGAGATTTCTTTCAAGAGTCAAAGAAGTGCCTGATAGTTTCCATAAAATGATGTTTTACTCTTTTTTTTGGGGGGGGGGGTATGTAAGTAAATCTGATCTTCAGCGTGGAACAAAATGTTTCTCATTTTTCATGCCAAGCTAAGCTAACCAAGGCTGTAGCTTTAATATCTAAAGGACAGACTCAACAGTGGCATCAATCTTGATATCCAACCTTATGAGCATATTTTCCAAACCTTTAATGGTTCCTTTAGGAGCAGTTATGAGCAGGTGGTTGCACATTTAAAGATGCTATTAGTTCCACATGTTGAGGTTTTGTTTTGGCTTTGCATTTAAGGTCCTGCTCAATGCATATTTTATCTGATGTAAGCCTATCTCAAAACAACTTAAGTCAGCCTGTCATTTAAATGACCTCCTGCACTTAGCGTAGCTGCATTAAGGCTTTGCCTTTTGATGCTGAGTGCTTTTGCTCAGGTCACTGAGGTGAAATACTTTTTAAACTGCATTCAAACATATACATAACAACATAGAGACAAAGGAGTCTGCTTAACGTATCTCATCCCTTTAGATGTGATGATGATTCCACACTAAACAGCTCTAAACAAACTCTTTCAAAGCTCTGATGAATAAGTGAAGGGATAAAAGCTACATCAATACCATTCTAAAGCATTAAAGTGCCAAATAAATAAATAAATAAATGGTGATGTGCAAGAGGGGGAGCAAGCACTGTGGGAAATGTTGCACATTCTTTTGTACACTGAATCTATCTTATCAGAGCTTGTAAAAATAGCTCAGCGGAGGCTAATTGTGCTTGTTGCTGAATAATGGATCACAGTGGAAAGGGCCTTCCTGGAACTGAGGCGAGCACGGCTGCTCCCTGTTGAACCTTTGGGTTCCTTTGCCTGCTTTTGCCTTCAGGTAAAAAATCTGCCACAGCTCCACCCACTCTTCTTCCCTTCCTCAAGCACCCACCTCTCGTCTTTCCTTCCTCACTCTTCTGCTCTTTATCTTCAGCATCTGTCATTCTGGTCCTGATGTGAGAGTTAGAAAAGTCCAGAAGTTTCAAAGCTTAGTCTGAATTGATTAAATGAAAATAACGCTTTTATATATCAACAAATGTTCAAATTAAAATTTTACAAATGTAGAAATTGATTACAATAACAGTACAAATGTACATTAAGAGGCCAGAAATGTCATATAAGACTATAGTTATTTATTCCCAATGACCTTTTCTTTTTGAAATAATGATTCATTGGATGAAAGTACATTTTAATTGGGTTACATTTATATTTATTTATCTGCTGCTTGCTTGAAAAAAAACAAAAAGTATTTTCTTCAAAACAATGGAACAACAATTAATTTCTAAAGTTGTAGATTTCTTAAACCCAGACCATAAAAAAACTAATCCTCTTACTCTGCATCACCAACAAGTGAAAAGAAGAAGGCTTTGTTGGTAAATACCCGTATCAAGTTTGTTGCTTCTCATCTAATATGGCATCAAAGTTGTCGTCCATGTGACTGAGAAAGTTGAAAGCGTGAGGCTGCATCTTTGCATAAACATCTTAGCCACGATCGTGTCATCAGAGGAATGTGTGCAGCTGATGGAAGACTGCTTACACTGATTCCCCTCAGCAGCTAAAGGCTTGTTAAAAACTGCTTTTCTCCTCTTTGTTGTTTGAAATGTCTCTGCAGCTAATGAATCACGTTCTTTGGGAAGTAGAAATTGTCTTTGTTTTGATGTCAAAGGATGAAAATGAAGTTGTTTTTCATGTTTTCATTTGCTTTTAACTGGGTAAGTTTGAATTTTCAGGAGTTTCAGAGAAACAAAAAACTCAAAAATGTTTAGAAATTTGATCAATTTGGAAGAGGTGAATCCCTTTTTGTGCCGTTGATTTGGGTAAGATGTAGATAGCAGTTATGAAAACCGCTTTGACAAACATTAAACTGCTCAGATAACTTTTATCCTTCATCAGTCAGATTGAACTCTTTCCAGATTAAATCAGGATGAAAATCTCTGATAAAATGTACTTGTTTCAAAGTATATCAGTGTATTTTAATTGAATAAAACTATTAAAATATGCTGAAGGCAAAACATTAGCAGTGTCTATCATTTGTTTTGTGGTTGAACATTAGACTCGTTTGATCACAGCTCAGTCAGGTCAGGCATCATCTGAAATGTGCTTGTACAAAAAAGATAAAGAATAGAATCAAGGCAAATGATGTTGTATATAAATTGAGTTTAACAGACTTAAAACTCTAAGAGTCTAGATATATTTTAAAGATGAAAAATTTCCAGTCCACACTGACTCCAGTACTTAAATAAAGACGTAATTAATAAAATCTGTGCAGAAAATCTGCACCAAGCTTTTAGCCTTCAGCTTCTTTCTCTTTGTTTCACTACAGGAGCTGGTCCAGTCCCTCCAAGTCTGGTCAGTTGTCCATTTATTTGTCCATAGGCCTGATGAGAGAGGAGACCACTCTTATCAATATTTCATATAATCATATGATGTTGTGTTTGGTCAATCTGCCTTTTATGGTCTGGTGCTATCTTAAGCTGAAGCAGTCAGTACTTATGTCCACAGAGGAAATCAATGTGCAGGATAACATCAGTGGCCTGCATCTTACTGTAAGTTCACTATGACTATGTTAGCATTTCCTGTAATGTTGACATCAGAACACTATTATGATCCTTCAGGGGAGGATTTTAGATAAAGCAATATGTTTTTAATGGCACTGAAGAGACTGAGGAGAGACTTAATGTTTGACGAAAGGAAATTTCTTTCTTGTACGTATGAATCAAGTCATTTTATGAAGTTATTTTCTTGAAAATGCATTTATTTTTCCATACTCACAATGTGTAATTCATGTGTACATTTTACAAGAGAAAAAAACATCCCTTGTCCAATGTAATTTACATGAGACATTTGGGTTCAATGCATTCTAATGCTGCCTGACGTTTCTTAACTGTTCCAGTAGTTGAATAATTTTATCACCAACTCATAATGCAGACTCCATGAATAATTTTAGTGCATTTGATGGAGGCCTTATCAGTCGAAACAAATTCTGTTCAGGGTTCTGGGTGAATCCAAAAATTCCATTAGCGAGGTGGTATCACATGAATTAAAAATATATGGACATGGTTTTCCAGTCAGCCTGCTACACTGACACCCCCCCACACACACACCTATCCTCTCTACTCTCTACTCTCCTCTCAGGCTGCAACCTGATGACAATATAAAAGAGAAAAGAGGATGGAAAACGATGCAAATGAATCGAGACACACATTCACCCACCCTTCCTGACCGGGGGTATGACAGTCATCTGAAAATGTTTTCACAATGTTTTACCATTCAATTTTTTTGAGTGTGTGTCTCAGGGAAGTGTGAATTAGATGGCAAACAGGAGAAAATGTGGCAGAGACACCTCAACCAAGCTGCGTTAGCGAGCTGTCACAAAGCCCGAGATGCTGCCCGCACCCACCTGCCACCAGAATCGTTTCATAAGAGGCTGAATTAACATGGAGGTCAGATTCAGCTGGTTCCCACCGCGGTGGTATAAGAGCACTTATTGTAATAAAACATCTCCATTTAAACCCTGTAAGGCATCAGGATTCATCACTGATTGATTGAACTGTATATTGGTGGTCTTACATTTAAATGAGCTGCAAGGCTCATGACCTGAGTGCAAAAATAAAGACAATAAAATGAAGCAAAGAGGAACAAAACAAAAACTGCTGGAGACATTATAAACAAATAACAAATGAATGGCAGAAATAAAAATAAAGAAATGTTTAAAGAAGGAACAAAAAGGAAAATATATAAATCAGCAACACCATAAAAGCAGAGAAAAAGTGGTTTTAACTATTTGTTTAAAATAATTAAATATTTAGTAAAATAAAGGAAATGAAGTTATGTGAAATAATTAAAATAGGAAATAAAACTAAGAAGTGAAATTCTGGTGTACCACTGTGATGCAGAACTCTTCCAACAACACCCAGCATGTTCTTCACTGCCTGCTGTATATTTAATAGCCACTCCATCATTCTGCCTCTTTTCCTCTCTTTCTTTCCATCCCTTCGTCATTCCTCTGCTCATCCACATCTTGTCGGAGCAGATGGAGATTGTAAGGCTAGGTGGCCCATTCAGGCTGCACAATCTGTCTCTGTATGCTGCACTTCAATCCGGAGGAAAAGGCCTGAGCATTTCAAGCTCTGTTCTTCACATACACGGAGCTTCAGCTTGTGTTAGGAAATAAAAATCAGTGGAACGACTAGCAGTGAAAGCATGTCAACAGAGGCAGACAGAAAGGAAGAGGGGAACAATTGTTGGAGAAATAATCAGTTTCCTTTATACCACCCTGCGTGAGTGAGCGTTACAGTGTTGCAGGCCAAACAGAAAACCACATTTCACCATTACAAACATGTTTATCTTCATCCCTGAGCTCTGTGGTGTGTGTGTGTGTGTGTGTGTGTGTGTGTGGGGGGGGGGTAAAGTCTGTGTGATGCCAGATCAAAGCATTGTCACATCTAAATGTAGTGAATTTATCCTCCTGTAGATTATTTATGCCACAGCAGTAAAACAAGGAGGCAGTCTGATTCTAAACCTTCTTGAAAACAACTTGCCAATATCATATTTTTACTTTTTCTTTAAATGTTTTTTCTCGAATTCTCTGTGATGGCAAACTGGTTCTGTTAAATTATCCCATAGATGAATGTGTTTTTACTCAACTTTCACTGTGGGGAGCATCATATTCATATTCACCTAAATGTGTCAGTCACTCATCTTCAACAAAACAGTCTTTCCAGGTCAAAGAGATGCTTCTGCTGCAAATTTCAAAGTTCAACACAAACCAGAAGAAGAACAGAAAGGGGTGAAAGTGAGGAGAACAGCTTGTTGGGTGGCAGCTCAACTCTGACACTGCCAAAATCTCAGAGGCGTTAAGAGAAGAAAAAATTAACGACACTAGACAATGAATTTTTCATCCACGCTACACACCCGAGGTGAAATATGCGAGCTTCAGCTACAGCATGACGTGTAAAATGTGTTTGGATCTGACCTGCAAACACTACTGAGGAGCACATCAAAGATGCATGGGGCCACTGGAGAGGTATAAAGAATTTAGAGATATAAAGGATATATGACAAATAAATCAGGATGCAAATCTAACCGGGTGCCACTGGGACTTCTCCAATGAAAACGGTCTGAATAATTGAAGAGGAAGAGGAAACATTTCATCAATGAGAGGAGCAGAGGAAAATCCTCCTCTCTCTATTTCTTAATCTTTTTAGAGGCCTTTCCAAGTCTTTTTAGCAGAGGGGGGACTCCACTGAGAGACACGAGTATAAACGAGAAGAAAACTGCTTTTAAAGAAGAAATTACTAAACAGAGTTTTCAATACTAGGAACAAAATATATTTAGTAAGCTAAAAGAAAAAGTGACAAGTGTGTAGATTCTCAGACTGTGGAAGTCTGTTCTTATATTTCAAGAATGTTCCTCTTGTCTGTGAGAGGTTTTTAGCAGACAAGACCACTGGACTGTCTTTTAATTCTTCATTTTAAGTTCAGACTTCAAATAATAACTGATCATTTTCTTTCATGATCAACATCCTTTTTATCCAGTCACTTCCTTTATTCTGGATCAGTTCCAACCTTTCCTCTTACTTTGAAAGTATTAAAATTAGGTACAATCACACTTAATTGGTACCAATGACAGTTTTGGGTATGTCAAACCAAATAAATTGAAATATTCATGCAAATTTTGAGCAAATATTCTTGTCGTAATTCAGACACCAGCGTATTCATTATGTCTTCCTTTGTTTGCAGTTGATCCTACCTCTACTCGTGATTCTGTCAGGGACAGCTGTTTGATTTATTTTGTCTCCAGTCAATCAGTTTCTTTCTGACTCATGGAAACAAAAATAAAGAAAGATTAAATTAAAAGAGTGGAATAAAAAGACTGGATACAAAATTCCTCCTTCCATAACACCATCACATAAACCGAACTGCTTCACCATCAAACCTTCTGCAGGTAAGCAGCAGGTAAGAGCCCTCAGTATAAACAGGAACTCACTTTAAAAAGTTCACTATGATTAACTCAAATGCTTTAGATGCATCACTGAACCACATGAGAACATATTGTTTAAATGTATTCACCATTTTTTAAGTGAATAAATTTACATCATAATGAAAATATTTTGGTTTAAAACCAAACTGATTATCAGAAGAAGTGATCAAGATATATCTATACAGACATAGCAGGATAATTTATTCTTTTTCCAGCATTGTTCTTAATAACAAGGACAAGTGGGACAGATAGCACTGAATATAATACTATGCACTGATCATAAACCAGTAAAGCTGAGATAAGGGGGAGGGGCAAGCCTCAAACTATTATTTTATTGAATGTATTATTCATTCTGTACTTTGTGTTTTGTTTTTTGCCAGTTTTTGTATGATGTCATGCACCTCCTGTGTCCTGCAACTAATCAGTTCCCACCCACGTCTTAATCCAACACTTACTGTATGTGTCCATGTTTCTTTATTTAGCTCAAATTCATGAATTTTATTTCATTACTGGGATTTTAAATGATCAAACAAAATTAAACTGAAAATGGAAGCAGCATGTGAAACATAGGGAGTTAATACATTTCATGATTTGTTTTAAAAAAAATCAACCACAATATTTAGAGGAAGAAGGTCAATGTGGCTCTAAACCCACATTTTAGACTCAAAAGATGTCTCTGGTCCTCCTCTACCTGAGTGGACACAGCATCAGCTGCTTGAATACAGAGTCCTGAATGATCTGTCATTCTGAGTTAAACACAGGTATGCTTATGAGTTGACTGTTATGACAAACATGTGAGCTCAGTGTCACATCTCATAGTATGGAGAGACAGAACATGTCCACACTCTTTAAATTGAGCTGAATTTACACATTTAATGTGTCCGTTTATGTGGCACACTTTCCTCCATAGTAACAAAGAAAACAGCACATTATGTTCAGTTTATTGGTCATGAGGAAGATGTTTTACTTAAAGAGACCATTTCATACAAATTTCAGAACTTTGTGGTTATTTCTTAAGTATTAACCAGTAATATGAAACATTTTATTTCTAAAAAATGTCAGGAAACACTGATTAACAGACCTTTCAATCTGTCGGCATCAAGATCCATCAGGCTTCGGGCAGCAACTCATTAATATTCATTATGCAAATTTGCTGGACTCTGATTGGCTAACAAACTCGCCTATGAGAGCAAAGTATACTGTTTCCTGCCCATGGCAACATCAGACATTTAGCAGCATGCTAGGTGTGGTTTCAACTGCAGGAGCTGATGAATACTAACGAACAAAGGAGTTGTGATGAAACAGATACAGGCTGTTAGAACTCGGGAGAACTCGGGTTTTATCACCACCTGCGTAGTTTGAGAGATTAAAACTGAAAGAGAAGTTGTTGACCTGTTTTCACCCACTATGAAGGTAAGAACACCTGTGGAGCTAAAATATTCAACAGAAACCTCAGAAACACTGTTTTTAATGGAAGGACGTCTTTAAAGACGGGTAACGTGTTACAAAGTAACACCTTAGAGTACTCTAATTATTTTTTGCGTGAAATGTGTAACTTAACGCGTTAGTTTAGTGAGTTAAGTAATCACTAACTTTTGTTTTGTTTTTTTGAAGAAAGTAGTCCGTTATTTTAAGAATTTCTCTCCATAAGGAAGGAAAATCCGACTGCAGCTGCTTTTTGTCAGACAGTAGGTCCACCGTGCAACCTGCGGATGTATTAGTGGAGCCGAGGCGCTGTGACAGGCCCTGCTCCTGACCCTGTGTGTGAGTGTGTGTGTGTGTGTACAGCTTTTGCATAGTGGAAGTACAGGATAATAGTAAATAAAACACTATGTGAAGGAACCTTTTGCTGACTGTCCTGTCATGGCAGAATTAATTTAGTTGAATGACTGACAACTTTTTGGTGCATTTAAAAGAGGCGTGTCTGTCAATTAAGTTGCAGCATGTGTGAGGCTGCAAACAGATTTTTAACTTTTGCGGCTCCTAAGTACTCTAACAAGGTATTTTCATGAATAGGTAACGCTGTAACGTAACTGATTACTTTTAATTTATGGTAAGTCTGTAACCTAATGAACACGTTTCCAAAGTAATGAACACTGAAGACAGGAGGTCAAAGTTAGCATGGCAGGTTGCATTAGTGAAAAAAGGCACTGATGCAAAAATAATTCTGCTGATCTGTTATAAGTTTATCCAACTTATACATTTCCATTTAAAAGTATTATGTGCATGAAACAATAATTTTCACAAAACCTAAACTATTCCAGAAAAGATTAAAAAATAAACATAAAACTGTGTTTTCCTGTTGCTTTTCTGTACTGTCTGACAGTGACTGTGTGAAAGCAGGTCAGAGGCAGCAGGGCTACCTTGAAAAGGAGATGAGAGAAACTTCCTCTGCTTGGAGTGTGCACAAAGCAGCCGGCAGTGGCATGCGGGAGGGGAAGGGAGCCTGTGGATAGGGTGTGGGCCAGTGCCAGTACGAGGGTCTTTGTGTGTTTTGTCAGTTTTGGCGGCACCCCTCAGGTCTGGTGGACACACGCCTGGTTCATTCGACAACAGCTTTGTCTCGGCTTGGAGGGCAGCCATTAGCCGGGTGTTTGGGTTGTTGTGACAACTGTGCAGAGCAACAAACTGACACACACATCCGCAGAAAGCCCAATTCAGATATTTTCAAAAAATGCTCAGTGTCAGACCTGTTCATGTGGACCATATGCTAAAATGTTCATTCAAAAAAGTAGTACTTCAAACTCAGATTCTCTGGCTGTTGTTCAAAAAGGCACAACGCTGGTATTGATGCAGGTCTTTAAGTGTGTTTTTGAACTTATGTCTGTCTAACCACTTGCCTCTGAACCCAATTCACCTGGAGCCGCACTACAAAGGAATGCATTCGCCTGTGTTCCACTCCAACCTTTGTGCATCTTTCAACTCTAAACTATGCCAGGATTTCAGAGAAACAGAGCATCAGTTGACAGCAGGCGCTCCTCCAAAGGCATGCTTCTCATGCCCTGTAGAGGCCCCTTTTACTGAAGACTCTGAGTCCAACCCCCTTCAACCCTCATCTCCTGCAATCAAAGACAGCTTCATTATCTGCTGACTAATTTTGTGCCTGCCCCCAAGACGACTCCCAGGTAATCACAGTGCAGGTTCACCCTCCTCCAACGCGCCTCTCCAGAACAGCCGCCCAGACGCTGAGGCCACAAGGCTGCATCTCTTTTCAACAAAGAGTCCTCTCAGGAGCCAAAGCCAGCACCCCCCACCACCACCACAAGAGAGGGGCTATGAAGAAACGGGGAGGAGGAGGAGGAGAGAAGCCAGCACTGGGACAGTCGATGATACAACATTTGAATGGCTCGACCGGGGACACACCGATGTGCCTCTCCAATTAAATTATCCAATTCACAATAGCAAGGCCTTGAGAATTGACACCTCCATTGAGAGTGTGTCAGCAGCTTTGTGGGGACCGACAATTTCTATCTCTGCAGAAATAGATTTGCTCTCAAGGGGAGCAACAATAGCAGGGCAATCCTTCTAATGCTCATTTTTGGTAGGAATAGGGATGAGAGTTGGGGATTTGGAAGGTTTACTTACAGGGACCAAGGGAATTCACGTTGGGAAGCGATAATGTATTTGAAGTGTCTTTGACCAGAGTGATCCTCCGTGTGAATGTGTTTTATCTTAGAACTAAGCCAAACTCACTGTTTTAATCAGTCAGTATGGTTTATTATGTCCACTTAATGCATGATGTCAACTTCTTTTACTCAGAAAGAACAAATTACATCTGAGATTTATCAGCAATACTGTTCATCTTCAACAAACAGCTGATGAATATTATAAATTTTATTTTGAACTTTGGAGAAATAAGATCAACTCAATGTGCTTTACAGAGAAAAACATTAAAGTGAACAGAAAAGACAATTAAAATGAGCGTTTCTTTTGCTTTTGTCTTCTGGCCTTGAACAAAATGTCAATTGATTTTTGGACTCTGGTGACATCAAAGACACAATTGTTCAGTTTCAGTCAGTTAATAAAGAGTTAACAGGATGGACAAAGGTACATGGATGAGACGTCTGTCTTCCCTCAGTGCACTGAGTAAATGTTGTTGAAAAGTTGAGCCTTTATGTCTGACCCTAAGGGGTCAGACTATTACAAGTCTGGTGTGTGTTTGTGTATATTTTGTGTGATGTTTTCCTAACTTCACTCCACTCAGCAGTTTTTAAACACAGAGAAACCCTGCAGAGACGTGTCTGTTTGTCTTGTCTTCCTGGACAGAAAATACTGTCATTTTGTTTTGAACTGCTTTCTGACATGTTTAAAAAAATTTGGTAAATGATGTGTACTTGTATAGCTCTTTACTCAGGTCCTATGACCCCCAAAGCGCTTCACACTACAGTCATTGCTGTCATTACAGTCTGTCATTCACTCATTCACAAACACACTCACACGTTTGGTGATGATGAACTACACACGTTGTAGCCACAGCTGTCCTGGAACACACACTGACAGAGGCACCACCGGACCCTCCGACCACCACCAAACAGCCACCGGACCCTCCGACCACCACCAAACCGCCACCGGACCCTCCGACCACCACCAAACAGCCACCGGACCCTCCGACCACCACCAAACCGCCACCGGACCCTCCGACCACCACCAAACAGCCACCGGACCCTCCGACCACCACCAAACAGCCACCGGACGCTCCGACCACCACCAAACAGCCACCGGACCCTCCGACCACCACCAAACAGCCACCGGACCCTCCGACCACCACCAAACAGCCACCGGACCCTCCGACCACCACCAACCAACAACCGGACCCTCCGACCACCAACAAACAGCCACCGGACCCTCCGACCGCCACCAAACAGCCACCGGACGCTCCGACCACCACCAAACAGCCACCTGACCCTCCGACCGCCACCAAACAGCCACCGGACCCTCCGACCACCACCAAACAGCCACCGGACCCTCCGACCACCACCAAACAGCCACCGGACCCTCCGACCACCACCAAACAGCCACCGGACCCTCCGACCACCACCAAACAGCCACCCCACCATCCCATCACAACCAAACAGCCACCGGACCCTCCGACCACCACCAAACAGCCACCGGACCCTCCGACCACCACCAAACAGCCACCGGACCCTCCGACCACCACCAAACAGCCACCGGACCCTCCGACCACCACCAAACAGCCACCGGACCCTCCGACCGCCACCAAACAGCCACCGGACCCTCCGACCACCACCAACCCGCCACCGGACCCTCCGACCCCCACCAACCAGCCACCGGACCCTCCGACCACCACCAAACAGCCACCGGACCCTCCGACCACCACCAAACAGCCACCGGACCCTCCGACCACCACCAAACAGCCACCGGACCCTCCGACCACCACCAAACAGCCACCGCACCCTCCGACCACCACCAAACAGCCACCGGACGCTCCGACCACC
Organism: Pachypanchax playfairii; assembly: GCA_006937955.1. Lineage (NCBI taxonomy): Eukaryota > Metazoa > Chordata > Actinopteri > Cyprinodontiformes > Aplocheilidae > Pachypanchax > Pachypanchax playfairii. The sequence goes on along the minus strand of SSNP01000245.1, from coordinate 146,753 downwards.
ACCAAACAGCCACCGGACCCTCCGACCACCAGCAAACAGCCACCGGACCCTCCGACCACCACCAAACAGCCACAGCACCCGCCGACCACCAGCAAACAGCCACCGGACCCTCCGACCGCCACCAAACAGCCACCGGACGCTCCGACCGCCACCAAACAGCCACCTGACCCTCCGACCGCCACCAAACAGCCACCGAACCCTCCGACCACCACCACCCAGCCACCGGACCCTCCGACCACCACCAAACAGCCACCGGACCCTCCGACCACCACCAAACAGCCACCGGACCCTCCGACCACCACCAAACAGCCACCGGACCCTCCGACCGCCACCAAACAGCCACCGGACCCTCCGACCGCCACCAAACAGCCACCGGACGCTCCGACCACCACCAAACAGCCACCGGACCCTCCGACCACCACCAAACAGTCACCGGACCCTCCGACCACCACCAAACAGCCACCGGACCCTCCTCCCACCACCAAACAGCCACCGGACCCCCCGACCGCCACCACACAGCCACCCGACCCTCCCACCACCACCAAACAGCCACCGGACGCTCCGACCACCACCAAACAGCCACCGGACGCTCCGACCACCACCAAACAGCCACCGGACGCTCCGACCGCCACCAAACAGCCACCTGACCCTCCGACCACCACCAAACAGCCACCGGACCCTCCGACCACCACCAAACCGCCACCGGACCCTCCGACCACCACCAAACAGCCACCGGACCCTCCGACCACCACCAAACAGCCACCGGACCCTCCGACCACCACCAAACAGCCACCGGACCCTCCGACCACCACCAAACAGCCACCGGACCCTCCGACCACCACCAAACAGCCACCGGACCCTCCGACCCCCACCAAACAGCCACCGGACCCTCCGACCGCCACCAAACAGCCACCGGACGCTCCGACCACCACCAAACAGCCACCTGACCCTCCGACCGCCACCAAACAGCCACCGGACCCTCCGACCACCACCAAACCGCCACCGGACCCTCCGACCACCACCAAACAGCCACCGGACCCTCCGACCACCACCAAACCGCCACCGGACCCTCCGACCCCCACCAAACAACCCCCGGACCCTCCGACCACCACCAAACAGCCACCGGACCCTCCGACCGCCACCAAACCGCCACCGGACCCTCCGACCACCACCAAACAGCCACCTGACCCTCCGACCGCCACCAAACAGCCACCAGACCCTCCGACCGCCACCACACAGCCACCGGACCCTCCGACCACCACCAAACAGCCACCGGACCCTCCGACCACCACCAAACCGCCACCGGACCCTCCGACCACCACCAAACAGCCACCGGACCCTCCGACCACCACCAAACAGCCACCGGACGCTCCGACCACCACCAAACAGCCACCTGACCCTCCGACCGCCACCAAACAGCCACCGGACCCTCCGACCACCACCAAACAGCCACCGGACCCTCCGACCACCACCAAACAGGCAAAGTGGGTTAAGTGTCTTGCCCAAGAACACAACGTTAAACAGTCCCAGAACTGGAATTAGGAAGAGAGGAAACAAATTGTAATTAGCTAAAGTAAATGTTGATGCTCTAACTAACCACACACAGACTTTTAGAAATACATGAACAGCAGATTTTGGGAGGTCTGTTAGAAAGACTTTACAATGGTACAATGTACTTGTTCTAATTCAGATTCTTAATTTTCACCATATTTTAAAATAATAAGAAGCCAGTTTACACATATGACATTGATGCAATCAGCAAAATGACACGCTGACCTCCAGTATTAACCAATAAAAAAAAGCTAATTCTTTTGTCAGATTTATACTGGACTGGCTTATCCATGCTAAAAGTTGAGAAGCATAATATTCTGTCCTTATAAAAGAGAACCACCTCTGTGTCCTCTGTCAAAAAAAAAAACTCTGTGAGCCCAGAGGACTTTCTTTGTCCAATCACAGACACCAGAGCGTCCAAGAGCCAGAGGAAAGAAATCAAGAAAATAATTCTCCTCCTTTGTCTCAGTTTCTGGGTCAAGCCCTAATTGATTTTCAGATTAGTCGTCCATCAAACTAAATCACAACTTGCTTTCACACCTGCGATGGGGGTGTGATTCCATCCAAGAGAAATTCATTAATGTTGAGCAGTTTATCTATCTCTTTAACAAGTCTACTTCAGTCAGTCTTAGGTCTATAATTTAATGAAATTTGCAGAACAATGAAGAGAGAGAGAGTGTGTGTGTGTGTGTGTGTGTGTGTGTGTGTGTGTGTGTGTGTGTGTGTGGTGGGGGGGGGTAAAAGATGATGAAAATCACATTTTCTGTTTAGATTAATTTCCACCTTTAATAGCAAAGAATTTGACATGCATGATTATTCATCTCCTGACAACAGCTCAATTACCACAATAATTTTGTTTTTCACTCGTTATCATCAGGGGGAAAATGCTGTAGCATGAGTACTTACACAGTGTAATACATGCTGTACAAAAAATATACGTAGACTGTGAGTAACATTCATGCATTTCATTTGTAGAATATGACTTGATCCTCTTGTGATACACAGGCTTCAGCGCTGCAATTACGTATCTCCTCAAGAGCACAATGTAGGTATAATTTCCCCAGACTGTATAATTATCTTTGAGTAAGATGACAAACTCATCACAAAAGTTTGAGAAAGGAGTCTTTTAATCAAGCAGATTCTGCTACTGAATCTGGAAGAATCTATTTTTAATCCAGGTGTCTCAATTACATATGCAGCCTGTGGGAGTGAAGCAGTTGCAAGGGAGGAAGTGTTGCACCAGACATACAGTCAAATTTTAAAGTTAACCATGAGAGGAAATATCAGGGCCAGCTGTGTTAAGGAACATTTAGCACCAATCAAATGCATCTAGATTGTGTTGGTGTGAGCTGACATATTTGTTGCAGATATTTCATTTGGGATGTGATAGTAAAAAGGTTTGAACTGAGAAATGTCAAGAATACTCCACCAATAAAAGAGTCAAATTGATCCTCTCCTTCCCTTCTGGTTCAGTTATTTCAGGGACTGAAAACAGTCACATCTTAATTCCTCTAATCAACTTCTGGAAAAAGTAAAGCCTTCCAATCAGAAGGCAGATGAAAGCTTAATGGGTAAACATGTTGGGTTCAGCCTTGGTTTCAACAACACTTAGTGTTATTCTCTGCCAGCTTTAGTTCATCAAGTCCAGATCGGAGTGATATTTAAGATCTTTTGGCTTCATGTTTTTTTGGGGGGTTTCTCACATGCAGCAACATGAGCTGCCCAAACCAAACGATGCTCCTTAATTGCATGTCATGACAAAATAATCTTATCAAGCTCCACTCTGATGGAAACACAATACAGCAGGTTGTCATGTTCTGACACTTTGCTGGAAACTATAACATGGTCTCTTCTGCAACTGCCAATGAAAACATCCACATTTGTTTTGGACCTGTTGACATGTCAGAACACATGACAAGCTCAGAGGGATGCGGTTCAGCAGCTACGCTTTACATTCATGTAGATTTTGAAGCACAATGAGAAAGAACACTGTAGCCCTGATGAGTCATACAGGTGTCTGGCTTTGTGTTTTTCAGTCTGCAGTTCTTAAGGTCATGTGAGGACCAGCTATATAAAGAAATTTAGTCTCACATTTGGTCCCAGCTCATACCAATGCCTTGCATTCAATTTGAGAAACATTAAAGGAACATTTTGGCCTCCTCTCGGTAACCTGACACCACAGACTGATGCTGATCGCTCCCCACATGGGGCCCACACTCTTCCTTCCACAGAAGACCAAGGCGAGCCAATCTGCAATTATTATACTTAAAATAATTCCACAAAAGCGGAGCCATCATTAAATAATTTAGCCTTCTAGTTCTGTCTTGCTAGGCTTATGACATCATTCAAGCAATTTTTTTTTTCTTTTAGTCAGAGAGGTATTGTGTTTATACGTGAATCTTTAAAAAAAAAAACACTTAAAACAGTCATTTCCTGAACTCCAGAAACTTTCTTTGAACTAATTGAAACCAACACTTACAGCTCTGATCAGGTTCTACAGCAAAGCCCAAGATCCTCCTTATTTGCACATCATGTAAACAAACAGTGCTTAATATTACATGAGTATTTGCTTGGTGCCCAACACCCTAAGAGCACAGGCACATGATTAATAAGCCAGACTTGCTCATCAGACTGTAAATGGTTGGCTTCATGTATAAATTATCAGAGGAATAAAGTGGTTCTGCATCTGTAAAAAGGCTTGAATGGGTTTCAATGTTGTCTACTGAAATCTATGGAGCACATCAACACCTGGAGCTTATGATGTTTACGAAGATGCTCTAACACCCCCTGTAAGATGATGAAAGGTCAGTATTGACCAACTGTTTTTCTCAGCAGTTCTACATTTGTGCTTACAGAGTTCAGTCCTTGTTCCACAGATCTTCAAAAAGATTTCCAAACTTAATCAATGCAGCAAAATCAGGCTGTAAGAACCTGCACTAGCAATAATTAGAATGGTGACCTGATGCAACTCTGACTTAGGCATGCATCTCTTTCTAAGACTTAATGTCAGTTAGCGTTTGTCAACAGTTTTATTATTATTATTTATTATGTTGTTTGTTTTTTTAACTCTGATTTTCTAAGTTAGTCTTGTTTTCTACTCTTTGTACTCTTGGTCTTTTTTGTGGGGTTGGGTTCAGTGGCAGTTTAAACTATGTTCAGTGTGGGCGACCGCCCCAGGGTTCAATCTGTTCAGGGGGCCTGAGTGTTCGCACCAAAAAAAAAAAAAAGCCAGATTTGTAGACTGCTCATTCCCACGTCAAGTTAGTGGTGGTTAGCGCTGTTTACACCTCACCATCATTTATACATGTCGGTACAGGGGGGCGGGGGGTTGTATGTCTGGCAGGGAGCACTAACAGATGGTTCTGTTTATGTCTAACCACATGTAGCCTTGTGATTTTTTCATGTTTTTAAATATTCTGCCTCAATAGAAAAACAATTACTGTTTTGTTTTTTTTGTCTCTGGAACATTTTCACTTGTACAGACAGAAAGACATATATAAGATAATAGAAAGTGTTGGACATGGACAAGCAAGACACTAAACACCACAGTTTGTAGTATTTTACTTTCTAAAAATGTCTCAGTGAAAATGTGCATTTGGCTGTGAGAGTTACAGGAATTTATTCACTATTTTATTCAGGCAGCTCGAGGGGCAGCACTCACTAGGAGGGGGCCTGAAGGAGAGATGGAATTTTAGGTAAACCAAGTGTTTTACTTCCTGGTCGAAGAATAACTCGAGAATATAAGTTATATTCAAGGACAAATGAAGATATAGGCTGTGTCCAAACTCAGGGTCTGTGTCCTTCCAATGTTATGTCACAGTACTGTGATGAAGGGTGTCCAAATTTCAAGGATTCTTCAGATACTTCCTACAAATGCATCCTCCTTTTCCCTAAAATTGAAGGATGGGTCTGATATATCCTCTCACATCCTACCTGTCACACAATTCTTTTCAGCAACTCAGCAGAGAGTTTAAACCAATGGCGGACGAAGCGAGCGAGAGGAGTTTGGAATCAGATGTAAGTTTAATGTGTAACTGAACCCCAATAACTTTTTTTGTGCTTAGAAACTGTATAAATGGGTTTTTACCAATGTAATCTTTCAGTTTCTGGGCATTATTTGACATTTTCTTGAAAATTTGTGTAATTCAACACTTTTTGGTCCAAAAACGTCTTAGTGCTGCCGTCTTGGGGTTGAACAGTGGCTACTGCATTTGAAATTTGTGATTAGCCCATGCAGAACATGACATTGATCTTTTCCCAAACCTACATCTCTGGCACTGCCTCACAGACACGCCCTGTCTTGGGTTTTGATAAACCATCTCTCAGGCACACTCGCCCCGTGACGAGTTTGGAGTTTGAACTGCTTATTGTCCTAGTTATTAGCGTAGCTGTCTAATATACTTGGATAATTAGCTAGTTTTCATAGATTTTAGTATTGTTAGTGACATACTGATACTGTTTTGAACGTTAGCCTATGTTAGCATTACCACTCAGAAACTGGACCCATCCTGTCTCCCTCTGCCTCAACAGCTCGGCAGCACCGGCTTCGGGCAGCACTGACTCAGCACACTGAGCCTGTGGCTCAAACACATGCAACAACAACCAACTGGATGAGATGTGAGAATATGGCTCTGTTGGAATGCTACTACTCAAGTAGCACCCTAAACAGAGAGGGTACACAAGGAGAATGTGGGCTGACTGGTCACATCGATACCCACAATCACAGTTGACAGCAAAACAGCTAGCAACTCAGTGTTCCAACATCCACAAACGGCAACTGCTTTCACAATTTGAGATTGATGAGATACAACACAAATGCTATGACAAGGAGGAATCAGGATGCCAGGTCAGAGGGGAGGGTATACCAACTCCCCAACCAGAGATGGGGAACAGACCCCCAATGAGTGAAACCATAGCACTGAATAAGGAAGAAGTCATAAAATCATGGCAAGAATGAACACAAGATCCCCCCACCATCGATTACAACGGCTAAGTGAAGTACCCTCAGAAAGTCTTCTGGAAACAGTGAATGCAGCATTGAGGGCAATCCCTACCACATCAGTCACTGAAACCGATGAACTGTTATACTCCACAGCAGGAGTGATCCTAGAGACCCTTGGCTATAAGAGTGACTATGAGAAACAATACCCACCATGGAAGAGACGACTGGAAGCTAAAATAAAGGTAGCTCGGAGAGAAGTGAGCCAGTTGACGGAGGCCCAGAGAGGTGTAATTAAACGACCAATACCAAAGAGGTACACCCAGATGTCCATACCAGAAGCACTCAAAAGTGCCAAACAAAGACTCCAAGCCTTGGCCTATCGCCTAAAGAGATACACGAAAGACAATGACGCCAGACGAATAAACAGGCTGTTTGCGACACAATCAGCAAAGGTGTACGCTCAGTGGCAAAATAGACCCACCAAGGCTGGAAACTGAACATTATTATTTTTAGAACATTAGTATTTTTTAAATATGTTTTAAGGAGTAAAGAGCAGACTGACACCTTTATCAAGCTCCAGAGCAACCTGTGGGGTGGAGGTACATGAATAAATCTATTTATAAATCCTATTCTCAGGCAGTGAGGAAGAGGAGAGACACGAATGAAGAGTTCTTAGACTTCATCAAGTTTTTGGTTTTGTTTTGTTATAAACTTACTCTGAATAAATTGATTGAAACAAATACTTGTCATAATTCATTGTGTTTACTTTTTATTTCCCTTATTTTTACAGAAAATGATCTTTATATAATTAGAGTTGTTTAATGACGTGTAGAAAATATTTATGATACAAAAATAACACACAGAAATAAAACTATTTACAGAACACAAGACAACATTTTAATAAGTAATTACAGAATAAAAGTGAGAAGGACACCTCGTTCACATTCCACTTTAACTGCTTTTGCTTAGCAACCTCACAGTTGCTAGGCAACAGAACATGCGCAGAGTGTTAGGGAGGGAGCAGAAGGAAGAGTAGACTGTCCAAATTCACAAGACACCTACTTCTGGCTTTTCCTGTCTTGAAGGAACCGTCCTCCTTATACCGGGTAGGATGCAGCAGGATGCAGACCCTGAATTTGGACACAGCCTATATAACACTAACTATAACATTTTATCATATAAGTGTCTAGAAAGGTGTAAAATAGCAGGATGCATAACCTTTAAATATTGCTGTTTGTGCCTGTTATCAATTGCTCAATCAATCTTAGAAGATCACCTGCAAATCAGGAACACGCCCTTGGTGCAAAATTTTTGCTGTACATTTAATTTTGCACTCTTTACTTGGAATATTTAAAAATCAGGCCCAAAGTCTGTTGAAAGAGGTTTCAGGTTTGTATTGGTGACCTGTTAACACTTTGCATACAAAAGTTTGTTTGTCATAGAGCAGAAAGTCTATGAAAAAAGGTTGAAGTTTTGAATAAAGCATGAATTCCACTGTGGTGCAGCACAGACTGCAGGGTTTCAGGGGGTCACTACTTGAAGTACTTTTGTGTAGAGACCTGTCCAGTCAATATTAACTATTAACCACAGTGAGAAGTTGCAGATTAGCTAACAACAGGGTATGCACTATATACCTGTTTATTTATTCCTTAAATCTTCCACAGGGCAGAACTTCAGCAGCACTCGTACAATATAATATCATGTTTGTACAATATACTTTTCACGTTTGCACAATATAATGTCACGTTATTACGTGAAAACTTTATTGTTCGTACAAACCTGATAATATATTGTACAAACGTTAAAAGTATATTGTACAAACATGATATTATGTTGAAAGAACGTTATAGCATATTGTACAAATGTGAAAAGTATATTGTTCTAACAATAAAGTTTTCACGTAATAACTTTATTGCGGGTGGCAGCTCTACGCTTCCGTAAGCGTAGCATAGCTGATGTCCTAATTAGGAAATGCAATAAAGTAGTTGTGGGATGTTTTCATTTCATGGTTCGCTCCACAATCTCAATGTGCTTTCACACATTTACTCACATGCTACATACACATCAGTCTTCATGATGGTTTTATATATAAAAAAATTGAACATCCTCTCAATAAGCTACTTAATACATCTGCAGCATCATGCTGGAGCAGTTCAGATTAAATGGGTTCTATACAGATTGTTGT
>SSNP01000245.1:113075-133075 GCA_006937955.1 Pachypanchax playfairii | reverse complement strand
CACCTGACTGTTTCCATTGTCCCTGCTTTGTTATTCTAATCAGGCTAAAACAATATCCAGTAAAGCCATTCTCATCCTAACCTCTCACCCAAACTCTCTCCATCATAAATCGAAGCACATTGAGGTGTTTTGAAAGCAACCTAGCTTTTCCAGGGCTGTAGCCAAGTAGAAAAAAATAAATAAACAAAAAAACAAACACTCAACATCTCCATGCAGTCTGTCCTAAATCTGGAAAATAATCACATGCATATTTTAACAGACATCCATTAATTTGGTTGTTATAATGCCTTATGCATAGCTTGCCTCACTTAAACGGCATCCGTGTTTTGCTGAATTTCTTTGATATTCAAAAACCTCTGAAAGAAAAATGCACTTAAAATTTAAAGGAGATCATTGCTGTGCAGTGAATGTGAAAGTGTTGCTCTGTGCATTAAGCAAAATAAATTCATGTTTCTGTACAGACAGCATTCTTTATACACCTACTAAACACCACCCAATAAACAGCATGGTGAGGAACTTCCTCAGCCAAGGCTCATGACAACATTGTGTGAGGTGGATTTAATGTACATGTGTGTTACAGTATTCAGTGCAACACAGAGCCACAGGGCTCAGTGTTTGATCCCTGGCTGTAAAATGGATTATCTGGTGGCAGGAGGGTGAAAGGAGAGCGGTGTGTTTGCTTTGAAAAANAAAGGTGTGCAAGTGCACGTGTGTGCATGTGTGTATGTGCATGTGTGTGTGTGTGTGTGTGTGTGTGTGTGTATGTGCATGTGTGTGTGTGTGCATGTGTGTGTATGTACATGTGTGTGCATGTGTGCGCGTGTGTGTGTGTACATGCATGTGATCTCAGCAGCAGGACAGCCCAGAGGGACTGGGCGGCCCCGGAGGAAACGTATCTTAAGAAGCCCTCCATGGCTCCAGCTAATGCTCACTTTGTCACCCAAACAGGGCAGGAAAGATAATCAATAGCCTTTGATAGCTACTATTAGGGTTTTAACAAGCTTTTCCTCACGCTGGGTTGCTTCAGTCAGGAGAAATGAAGAGAACAAAACAAGCCTTCATCATCCTGTCCTTTGCAGCCTTTCTTTCACTGCACACAGCATGATGGATTTTAGCTTCAGTTTACACAAACTTTTCATAAAAGTTAAAAGCATTTCAAATGCACGCAGGACATTTAGACTTTAGTGCATAACTTTTCAGTGTTTAATTACTGTTATATATCTTTCAACTCTTCAAACTTCTTTTGTTTTGTTTTTTTATCAAACTTTTAACTACAAGGTTACAACAATAGACATAGTGAGCATGAAGCACACCTAAGCTAAATTAAATTTAATTTGCTACATCTTTGGTTCTCAAATGATTAGAATAATTGTTCCCTCCTCAGCTGTTTCCCTGTTGTTATCTATCAATTTCCTCCCCTCAAAACCAAATGATATGTTCATTTTAAAGAGTCTTGTGAGGGTCTTTTCTTCCCCTTCTTTTCTTTATGTATTTAATCTCCAGCCACTTCTGTCAAAATTAACCCCTCAATTTGAACACATGATACTAATGATCATAATTAACCCAAAATGGAACTTGAAATAATTATAGACCACGGGGATTGCTTATTCAAGAGAATGGCAAATTAATCGCCTATTTGAGAGCCTGATCAAGGTGTATTGTGTTTTATTTCTGTGAACACTTAAACTTAGTTTACTGATCAGATATATTAAATACTGCTCAATGTTGTCAGTCACCATGACAACACAAACAAGTTCTTATAAAAAAGATTACGGTAAAGAAAGTAAATGACAAAACCATAGAACAGTAAGAACAACCTGAAGAGGATACGTTTGTGTAGGTTCTCATTTGTCCAGTAAAAACAACTGGACTGTTTTTACTAACCTTTTACAAGAAACCTGAAGAGGACCAAATGTTACACAATACTGACAGGTGAGTGTCGGACAAAGGAAACATAGTCATGACGTCTGAGCTCCTTTAAAGAGTATTTTGACATTAGTTTTGGTACAAAGGGATTATTGGAATTTTTTTTGGGACTAAATGTGGCTTTTTGTAAACGTTTGACTCAATCACCGCTCACTAGATAAACTCTGATGAAAATGTACTTCTCTTCTTTATTCTGTTCCTTTCTTTAAAGCAGTCAGATGTTCTTGTATAAATTTAAAGCCATAGTGCGTAACTTCTGTAACTTCTGTCGCCCCCTAGCGGAATTTTTGCATCATTACAACAATAAAGCTGGCGCTTCCATATGACGTAAGCCCAGCTGCCACCGCTTTATCTCTGCCGTTGTTATTCCAACCGGTATCTGTCTTAATCAAGCTTCAAATTCAGTCTGTTTACTTTACCTGGCTCTATATTTGTGTCAATAAATATCATTTCATTGTTGAAAAAATCAAGAGAAACCAGTAAAATATAAAAATACTGGTAAAAAAACCTTCAGAGTTCAGGTTGGATTGTTTACAGGTTTGATTGTTCACTTTAATCTACATTTAACAGTTTGGTGTTTAAATTTATTAGTCAGCTGTTGGGGCCACAATGATCTATTTGTCTTATTCAGTGAATTTTTTCAGTTTTGACACGATGCAGAATCCTGCAGTCAGCTGCACTGATCTGACTGACTGAAAAACCGTTACACTGGCAAACTGACAGACACAAACTGACACAGATAGAGACAGAATCAGCTGATCAGCTGGAACTTCGGCGCTCTGGGTTTCATCTGGTGCGCATTTTATATTTTGACAGTGTGTGCGGACCTGCGGATCACTTATGTGCACCCCTGAACATTAGCCAGATCTCTTCTCTCCACCGAGGAAAAGCGACGCCGATACAAATTCGCGTTTGCCTTCTCCTTCGGTCACTTTCCTTCTTAGCCAATAGTCCCTCTGCCGAACGTCCAGGAATTATTTTTTTTTTCGTGGTAGGATCCACTTCCCGATAAGTGTCTCTCGGCTGTTTATTTGGATTCTCCGCCATGTCGACCTTCACGTTCTGCCGGCTGCTACGAGACGCTGCGTTCTATTTCTTATTATTTTTCTTGTTGTGACATAAAAGACGTAATTTCATGTGCGACAGCGCGGGAATGTCGCAAGTCGACACGCAAAGTAAAAATGATATGTATTAAAAAATACCGTGAGATGTTTGAGGAGCCGATCGGCTTAATCTGCATTGTGTCATCTCCTCTGATAGTGGCTTGGCTGAAACGGACATTCACGGACATGTAAAAGTTACGCACTCCAGCTTTAAAGGAGTCTTCATCAATAACTCTTTCTAAAGATTTTCAGTTTAGACTTTGGCTGCTTTTTCATTTATTTTCTAGTCAGTCTGTTTCCAGTCTTTTCTTACTATAAGTTGAAAACAAAACAAGTAAATCTATTGCAGCTAAACAAGATCTGGCAGACATGTCTCCAGGAAAGACTTGGAACAGGACCTAAGAGATGCATCATACAATATCTTCCTCATGGCAATTTTTGAAGTAAACCTTGTTCTTTGTTAATGTCCTAGGTGAATGCATGAAGGTGCTGCAACTTCTTTTTATATATATTTAGTCATAGATAAAAAATAAAGAATTTGTTGTTTGTGTAGACTTTACCTTAAACTGAACCTAGTGAAGGACACTCACACACATCTCTTTGGATGGTATTAATGGAGAAATGACGATTGTAGGAGAACAACCTGCTGAAAGATCAGAGGGAAAACTGAGGCTGAGTCAATGAAACCTTATCCGTCTATCTGCGTTCCTGGTTTCCTCTTTATCTCATTCTGCAAAGGAGGGAGAACAGGGAAGATTTGTTTTTTTAAGGGGTTTACAGTAATGCTCAGAGGGTAAAATTATTACTGGAGCCCTGAGTTTAATTATTTCCTCTCGTATCAATACAGTCTACCGACGCAATTTCCGTGTTGATCTGATTAAAGAAATATTACATTCTGCCAGGGCACGGGTAAATTGACTTTGGTGGCAAGGTTTTGACAAGAACCAGACACGCAGCTTTATGCATCAGTAACGGCGTAACAATGTTATCCATGCACTGCTTCCTTCAGTGAAAAGCAAGATGCAGGCTGTTTCCAATGAAGACAAAAGAAAAGGAAGAAAATTCAGCATAAAGGAGATAGTGCAGACCTGAGCATATGCCTTCCCAGAGAAGACTAAAGCTTTATCATAAAGACCATGACAGATTCAATGACACATTTTCTCAGTTTAAACTATGTAGTTATTTTATAAACATTATCAAGGTCCATAATATGACAAACCTTAATGCAACAAAGAGCTTTGAAAAGATGCAAGACAAAAATCCTCCATACTTTTGTTTTGAAAGAGTTTCTGAATTTTCGAGGGAAACATCTTTTTATCTTTGCTTTTATCTGTTTTACAATTAGTTTTCATTGGGAAAATACTCTCTAAGGTACTATTTGAGATGTCTTAAAATACAATGTAATAAAACCCCTAGATGTTCCACCAGAGCAGCAGAATCTCAGTAGACCATGAAGAGCCAAAGTCAAAGCCTTTAAAACAGAACAGGTTGGACTCTGATCCGGTTCTAAATGCAACATGTAAGAATTAGACTTTGACATCAAATTGTTCATGTAGTAAAACAACCCCCCCCCCCCCTCCCCAATGTTTCTGCTGGGTTGCCAGGTCCAGTGTTGATCCTGGTTTAGTTTCTCTTGTATTAGTTCAGTTTTTGGGAAGGATGTGGTGGTTTCTTAGGTTTACTACAAGTTACCTCAGGGCTGCTGGTCGTTGTGGAATTCCAGCTGCTTGTGTTGTGTTACAGCTGATTGTATTTAGTGTTTACCTGGAACATTCTTACAGATTGTACCTTTAAGTAAATTATGTTGCTTATTCTGAGGATTAAAATCTAAATGTTTACCAATTCGACACACTTCACCATGTCTTCATGTAAATACTTATACAAAAAGAAAATAATTTTCTTTCTTCTCAATTCTCTCAGTAATAAACTGTTTTGGACAACATGTGTTTATTTAACGTTATTTAAGAAACAGAACTCTTACATATTTGAGGTTATGCTTTCTACATATAGATTAACTGGAGGGTAAAAACAATTTGGAACTGCTTACATAAATGGTAGGTTTTTTTTCTCATTCCTTTTTATTAGGTTGGTTGCACTGAAAGGAAACTGCAACCAAATTTTGTTGTGCTACTGCTTCAACAGGAATGTTACATTTGACACTAACATTTTTGGGACATTGACGTCTAAGTAAGCACAAATTTTCAAGATGTTTTTGAGTTTAATCTCTAAATGTTATATTCTCTGTAATTGCTTCTCTTATTGTGAGTATTTTAGTAATCCTGACTAAAGCAGAAGGATCAGAATGAATCAAAAGGAATCAAAAACATTTAAAAATATATAACTATAATCTATAATTTGTACATAAATAAATATACAGTTCATGGATGTTTAGGTACTGAACATTAAAGTTTGCATAATCACTGGAATAATTTCAAAAGAAAACTGATTTACCCTCAAACTGGTAAAGGACAAATAAACTGCCTGTTTTTATTTATTTTTTTGTTCTGGTTTTTTTTTGCTATGAAACCTGTACTAACCAAAACGAATCATGAACTGGCCGTGCAATACTGTTCTTCGGGTGTTGTTTGACAACAGTTTGAACAAAGAGTGTTGTTTTGAGGGTTTATTTTATATAAAAGCGTCTGCTAAAAATGACAGTAGTAGTTATTTCATGCTTGTAGGAGAAAACTGCACAAAGAAAAGTCAGAATGCAGGAATGGGAGTCAGCAGTCATGTTAAGAGTTGAGGGGGAGGCAGGGCTAAAGAGTAAATAAAGCCATGTGTTGTGGGAAACACCTGTAACCAGGCAGGTGCACCCCCCCTCCCCCTTTTTTTTTTGCAGGATCCCTGATTAGGAGCCTCCACGCTTGCCTTAACCTGTCAAAGACTAGTTTATCCCCCATCAATGCTGTCTAGGCCCAGGATAAAACCACAGGCTGGATGTTGATGCAGTCAGACCCTTTTCAACCTCCCAATGTTGAATACACACACAGATCTGTGTACAGTATACAGAGATACAAGGTAGAGGAATGGAAGGAATAACAGAGTAAACTGTACTTTATGATGTGTTTTTTAATTCCTGCTGTCCAGCACAAACATAGGGAAGCAATCAAAAAGAGAGGGGGAAAGAGAGAAAGTTTAATCATGCACAGCTGGACAAGCGGGAGGCCAGAAGAGGCTGCATTACACAGCACTAAACACTTTCACCTGTACAGTTATGATATCCAATGTTAAACACTTTCACCTGGTCTGAGCCAAATTTCAACTTTTAATCATGTTTCCATTTTACAGCTGAATTATAGAAAGGGGGGTATATTTTTATGACTTTGAATTGAAAAAAAAAAGCAGCTGAGTTTGAATGCTTGCTGTTAAAGTATGACTTTTAGTTCTCAAGGTGAAATACAATAGCACAACACATTGTTTGGTTTGAACCACCTCAAATTTATTTTGATGAGTCATAAATTTAATTATGATACCTCTGTAAAAATGAAGGTCTGGAGATATAAGGAGGGCAAAAAAAGGAACAAACAAGAAAGATTGTACCTATAAGACAAAAGAACGTAGTATTGGTACTAGTAATAGGACAAAGTATTCCATTTTTAGGTATATGGTGTTCAAAGTCTTCAGACAGAGGCCTAAATTAATCACATTAGATCTTAAGAGGTCTTCACATTGCAAACAAGAGATTTTATTTGAAAAAGCTTTGGGGTCAAAGGTGTTTTTATTTATTTGTCCTCTTTTATTGTGGCCGAGACACTTTCAACACAACAAAAGCATCTGAACATGACTCTTCAGTCTTCTGCAGAGTTCTCTAAGAAGGAAACTGCTATTTTGTTCCTGCTGTATTTGTGTTCTTTAATTACAAAGTTAGAAGAAAACAAAAGGGATAATGTGAGAGAAGAAGCAGATGATTCATGATGGAGGAAGGTGGTGAACAATACAATACCACTGTCATTCTCAGTGGAGCCATCAGTGCTCATGGATCAGAGTTCCACTCCCTCCAGGTGCACCATCCAAATACAACCGATGAATGCACAGTCCTGTGCAAAAATGCACATCTGCATACATGCAATAAGTACACAGACCGTAGAAATCCTTGATCTCATTCATTGTACTAAACATTTGTTCCCTAAAGCTTAATCCACTGCTCTGCAACCTAATTAAGAGAACGGTATTGTTGGAGGCAATGGGGGTTGAAAAATGAGGACTCTCTATGTGTGTGTCCAATTATTACGACTCCATACTACAGTAGAAAAGACTTCATTTATTTGCTGAAACACAAAGTTGATTTCTTTGTACCTTCAATACTTGGACAATTCTAAAGTTCTATGTTTTGGACGTGAATACTATTTGATATTTTTATTTTTAATTGTTTCTCATTTTTATTTTAAGTACTTTAATAGAAAATGACATGTAATAATACATAAATACATGTCTGATGGTTTCTTCCATTAAAACAAAAGTCAGAGTGCACATAGATGCTGTTTACCATAGATTGACATCCATTTGAATTACAGTTTTGATATTGTTGTTGATTATATGATGTCAAGTGTGTTTATCAGAGCTAATTACAGATGCTCTGCAAGTAAAGTTGTATTTTCTTTCTTTGGTCATATACTGGTCGTGAAACAGATTTTTTCAGAAGACACTTTGAGCCCTTAGTCTTGAAATAATTTAAAAATAAAGTAATGCTATTTTTAATCCAGTAAAAATGAATATTTTCAGCATTTATCTGACAGAAACGTTACTCCATCTGAGGATATATCATCCCACAGTTCTGTGCTGGCAGCACAAACATGATTTTGTAGCGAAGGATGCCAAGAAGCAGGAAAATATTAAACAAAGGAGAAGAGAGCAGACGTTGAAAAATACCTGCTGGCCCAATACTGAGGCTCCATATGCCCAGCTCTGCTCTGACTGCTGGCTGACCAGCCTGTATGCCCACTCTCTCTCAAGCTGAAACACACACACTGATTTACAAACATGCACACACACATGCAACACACGCTTCACTGGGGACAAGCCAGCAAGAGTAATACTGGCCTACTTTTCTGCCCAGAGCACACTGAAGCACTAACTGCACACACACTACAGAGGAAGGAGCTGAGATTGGAGGTGAGCTTGAACAAGGATAGAGTGGAAAATAAAGACTGATAGGATTGAAAATCAGGACTTCTATAACTTTTAGGAGCAAATTATAGCAGATAATAGAAACATTTTCTATACCTGCTTGTTCTGATTCAAGTTGAGCTGGTGACTATGTCCAGCGGTCACTGAGTAAAAGGAGAGGTACAACCTGGACAGATCTCAGTAGAACTGTGAAAAGAATAAATATAAAGAAGGAAAAAGTAAAAAGTCAGATCATTTGAATCAAGCTTTGAAAGTCTATAAATCCTAATAGAAACCAGTGCAACAGCCATCTGTCCTACCAAATAACAAGGAGAGAACTGACTGCTTTTCAGTAATCAGAGTACTAGTGAGACATTATTTTGCAGGAACTTCAGCTGCTTGTACCAAGAAGTCTAAAAACACACCAGGGAATATTTTACCCTGCTCCCATTGACAGGATGAAAAACGATTCCTGGAACAGGTAAATAAACAATTACATCACACACCTCACTCACAGCACATTTATAACAGCAGAACATGCATTAAGGTAGAAAGTTATAAATTACATCTTTATTCATGCATATGCTAGTATAGTGTGTGTTTGTAATTAATGTGATAATTTATATACTCAGACATCAGTGATTCATGTGCAGTGCAAACCCTTGGGGCTACATATGCTGGGGATTTTAGTTTCCTCTGAGTCGAGGGATAATCATTGCCTGAATATCTGAACAAAGTCTTTGAATAAAACATATTAATATACATCTGTGGTCGTCTGTTTTATGTGTGTTTTTGTATGCCAACTAATTTCCATTTACATTCAACATATTCATACTTGAAATGGGGAAAAAAATAGATACTGTTTATCTAATTTCTCTTACCCTGAATTTATTATGGAAGTGCTGATCAGAAGAACTTTGATATTTTGCAAGAATGATGATCAGTGATAACTTGTGCCATGTTGTAGTCATCCTTGCTGTGATTCAAACAGACTAAAGGTTCTTTTCAGGTGGTTGTTTTGTTTTTTCGACTCAGTCCAGTTAAAACTGTGTGGTGTCCAGCGGTATGATATTAAATCATATACTAAGATCATTGTACTGCCCTGAACTGCTGCTTTCACTTTATTTTCCTACTATGACAGATGACATTCAAGGTAAGGGGAACAAGTGGTTAAATATTCTGCAGAGTTCTGTCAACAATCACCAGGCATTTGTGCTAAAACAAAATAGTACACTGGATTTCCAACAGTGCTCATTGCTAGAAATAAAAAGTATTCTAGTGTATACAGTTAGAGAATGGTGATGTTAACTGTCAGCATCTTTTTAATTTCCCATATTCTACTGTATGTCATAAAAGTAGCTCTGATCTTGTAAAAGTTATTAATACTAGACTCTTTAACAAAAATATCTTCCCTGCATGAAGGAAAAAGACAAACATGGTTATCATCAGAAGGGGGAGAGGTATTTAAAGGATCAGGTCGAATACTGCCTCCAAACACACGCTCACACAGGGTTGTCCTGCTGCTTTCATCGCTCTCACTGATGAAAGGTGTGTCCCTGCACACGGGTCGCTGGTCGCGGGTATCTCCATGGACGGCTCATTGGAGAGTGCAAGGACCCCTTCATCTTTTACAATGACAGGTCTCAGACTCCAGGCCTTCCTGACAGACGATCTATAATTTGGAGGATGGGGAGTACAGCTAATGTCCTTGACTCCAGGCATTAGTAATGATCACCTTTAGATGTCAAACCTACCAAGTGAAACAGGTAGCTGTGACTTTGTTTGCATTAGATTGAACAAGGAGAGGTAAGATCCAACAAACTGATCCCATCCCTGTTTAAAACTTGACCAATAATAAACTGTCTATTCAGTCTTGTAGAAGATAAATATGTTGAAGCATTATTTCAGTTCACTTACAAAATGTGAAATAAGACAAAGTCTTAAAGATCTCACTTAGTTCCCAAAAGTTCCCAAATGTAAAACTCTGTCACACTGACATTACAGCATGAATGTTCAATAAAACTGTTCACAACAACCCAATAGATATTCTTTAAAAATGTTCAGTTGGACTGTTTGTTCAAAAAATCGATGTGACTTTTCTAATACTACACCAGTCAATTTTTTCATTTTGAAGAAAGCAATTTGCAGAAAAGACCAAACTTTCCTGCTCATATAACATAAACATAATTTACATATGATTCAACTATGAGTTTTGATCAAACACAACAGCCCTTGAGTCTTCGAGGACATTTTACAGTTTATAATATGCCTATTTCATGGCAGACATAGTGGGTGTTTCTCAATGTCAAGGAACCTTGCTTACCGAGGCACTGCCTTGGTAGAGGAGACGTCTTGCTTACGAGGACACTGGAACAGACTTCACTCACGTGACCGCGGCTGCCTGCTCACGCGCACTGTTTACGTCTCGCCCATCGCCCATGGAGCTAGAAATGTTAATAAATATAAAATAAAATAAATGTGCAAGCGAGTTAATACCTTCTAGCCACCGAAGCTGCAACTACAAATTAACTAACAAACCGTATAACTGCTTTGGATTAAAAAAAAAAACATTTTAAATATAAGCATAGCAACAATCAGTTAACTTACATTTAAACAGGAAATTTGCCTTTGAAGTAGCTGCTGCTCCTCAACCGCCATTTTTTGAAAATACCACGATGTATTCTGGGAAATTTGTGACTGAGGGAAGGCTTCAAGGAATGTCCCATGTATCCTTGGTATGTTAGCTAAACAGCGGGCAAACCGAGTACAGATGCCTCGGTAGCATATGAACATTAGAACGCGCCTTGGCGGGTCCCGTATCTCCTAGGCAACCGGGGCGGGACCAAGGCATCAAGGCAAGGTTCCTTGACTTTGAGAAACACCCTTTGACTTGTCTTTATGAGGGCTGCATTCCACTTCTGCAGCTCTGCATGTTGGATGATTAGATAGAAATAGTTAAAAGCAGAACTTCCTCTAAATGGACTGAAGCCCTCATTGATACGCCTGTACTTTTCCTAAATGACCACTCAAGACTTTATCATGTATAAAATACATTTTTTGAACACGAACATGTGATCTGCACCACATGATGGATTCTTTGTGGTCTGAGCTCACTAGGTTCAACTTGCATTGTTTCCCCATTGAATGCACCATCGTGCCTCAGTGTGTGTTTTCTTCAACTGTCATTGAATCTTTCAAACAGAGTAGAAGATGCTAACTATGATATTGGCACCAAAGAGCTTTACAGAGCAGCAAACATTTATACTGACATTTTCTACTAAGCTGAAACCTTTCACAAAAAGTTCTTGTACTTTCAGGGGTACATTTAAATTTCTGCATAAAAAGGTTGGTCTGTTAGAGTTTTTTTGTAATTGCACTTTACCTCAGCACAAAAAGACAGCAGGGGTTCTCTGCTATAATTTAACTACAGAAATGAGTTTAGAGGAAATAATATTACTCTGACCTCATGAAACACTGAACAGTTAAGTACTTTTGTCTCTCCAAAGCCCACTGAGACTCAACTCATGGAATCAACCCACACATGTTCAATCTCCAGAAACAATCATCAAATACTAATCACTGAATCACACAGGCAAAGGATGTAATTATATAACTTTTCTTTTTCTTTTTCTACCATTGTAAACCTTTAGGCGTGTGACACAGTAACATTTCATGTGCTGAACAACGCTGTTGGAAATGAAAATAAGAAGACCATTATATAGAGATGAATGAATAAGGGTTAGGGAGGGGTTTTTCTTGGGGGAGGCATTAAACTGAACTCTTGCTTATGAATGCATATTCATATGTGATCCCTGTGGTCATGAAAAACAACGGGGACTCCAAAGTTTGCTGGCCCCTCAGGGTGTATTCAATCCGATCCTGTACAAAAGACACAAATTTTCCGCTGAGGCCTGGTCAGCGATGGCATGGAGGGAAGCTGAAGGACCCCTGAGTGTCCCTGAATCAGGCAGACAGGAAGTCATCTTGCAGATACCCCCATCCCTATGGCGATTCCCATAAATTCCCACAATTCCACTGGCTTGTTGGTTGGTTACGTATTCAGAGGAGCACCGCTGGGCTCCCCTTGAACTGGGCCGTAAAGGAATAAGATAGAGGCCAAGAACGAGGCAGACAGAGATGAAAAAATATATATCTATGTATTTATTTCATCGTCACAACATGACCTAGATAACAGTAGGCCACCATTTTTATTCATGATAAAATTGGCATTGTGTCTGAAGTTACAAAAGTGAGAATGAAACAAAAATCCAAATGAAAATGAGGTGCTTCAAAGGTTAATGCTTTACAAGTGAGATCAGAGCATCCCTTCTTTAAGAAACAGAAGAAAATCTATCTCTTTTCCATTTTTATGTCTTGCCATAAAGAGTGGGTTTTATGTACACTCGAATGGCTGAGGCTCACAGAACATGCATATGAATGAGGTAGAGCCACATGGGACCAATATATCTTTACCAACAGATCTGCACGTATAAAGAGAGGGATGGGGTAAGAAGAGGAAAACATAAAAACAGAAATAAAGAAGGACAAGAAGGTAAGCAAGATGTGAGTATGGAACAGAAGGGGTGAAGGAGGGATATGATCGAAGGAGGAGGAGACAGTCTGGGGCAAAATAATGGATGAAAAGCAGTCTGGAGTTTTAATCAGAAAATCAGGGCTAGAGGAGCAAGGCAGACATGCAGCCTTTATAACAGATCCCATCTGAGAATGCTATTGCAGGCTTGGCTCTGGTTTTGGCTACTGGGTTTACAATCCAAACACTGAAGCATTCTGCTTCATGACCGGCTTTTAATACCTGCTAAAATAAAGAAAAATACCTGTGCTTGCTTAATATCAGAGCATTCTTTGATTCCAAGGCTGCCACTAAAACAGCTGCTTTGAAACAGAAGTGAACTCTTATATTTTGTCTCAGTTGAGAATATTTAAGAACATTTAATTCAGAAAATTATAACTTAAATAAAATATATTAAAATAAATGTTTTAGTTTCTAAAAACAATTTAAAAAACTCAAAATTCTTCAAAACAGCTCAACTTAATATTTATATGAGTAAATAAAACAGTAATCTGTTTGTTTCTATACATTTGTTTATAGAAATAGATTTTAATGTCCATAATAATACAAGGGTAAAAACTTTAAAAGGGTTGCTGTGAAGTTAAAGAGGAGCGCCTAGATTTTGTGCTGATGCTCCTAAAACTTACATTTACGGTAGGCAGTTTTAAAAAGTTCACGTAGAAAAGTAGCCCACATCAAAAAGCTACTTGAGCTCCTGGTGCTCACGGTGCCTTTAAAAACGCTTTAGAAGAGGGAATTCTTTATCATTGTTTGGTCTTTAAATCCCCAAAGTACCTGTTAGTTGGGTGGGTAACAAAATATCTGTAATAATACAAAAGAAAAATATGAAATGAAGCAGGATCAAATGTAAGTAACTGTCACATCTTTCATTTCATAACAAGTTCTAACTTGACAAAAATTCTGCCAAAAAATGTTTTTTACAATATAATAAATTAAGAATATCCCTATCTTATATTCATAGCAAGAGGTTGAGTATATGTCAGTACACCAACATACCTTCAGGACTTTGGGTTAGACTGATGGAAAGATGGAGAGGGAAGGTAGTATGGAAAGAGAGAAAGGAAGCAGAGATGCTGGAGGGAAGCAGAAGTCTGGAGTTAAATATTAATCTGTGGTGATTCATCTGCTCTGGAAGCCTCCAGGCTCCTTCTGCATACCGCCAGCTGTTGGCCTCTGTCTCTTGGCCCTGGACCTGGATGTGAAAGGCTGGGCTGCTGCCCAGAGTGCCCAGGCATGAGACTCTTTGGCTGGGAGAACAGAAGAGAAGGCCAGGACAGGTGGTAAGCCTGGCCAGGAGGACACTGGGAATGTTTTTGTAGGTATGTGCCATGGAATGCTCAACATACTGTAACTGTACAAGCCATCATGCGCAAAAATGCCAATAAAGTTTAACATTGTTGGGTTAGAAGCCACATAATGTGTTGATGCAAAGAAGAAAATTGAAGCAAATATCATAGAATAAAAAATGCTCAGGCTAGTATGTCACTGCGCTTGTTGGCAAGTGGGTGGAGACACAAAACGGTGAGAAAATACAAGAATTTCAGTTGGAACTTTATGGAATTGGCATTTTTCTCAGTTTTATATCTGTTAATTGCTCAAATTTTGTAAATGTTGCCCAAATTTTTTAAGTATAATTTAGATTCCAAGAGCTTTAGCTCATTTACAGTTAATCCTAATTTAGTTTGTAATGATTTTGCAGTCAGGATATTAGATTCTCACCTCCAGTTAGTTACAGTCATTGTCCTGAGTCATGTTTCTCATACTCTGTGACTCACTAAAAACAGTTTGAGACGGGTTCCAGACAGGGTCCAAACATCAGCAGCAAGGGCAAAGGAAACAAAGGAATAAACAAATGTTTTGAGAGAGTTTAGAAAGTCTGCTATTCATAGGATTTGTAACTCAGTGAAAAACTGTTCTAAGAGTTAACAAAGAACAGAAATACCAGGATCTGTCCCAGCATGATGCCGAGCAAGACAGCAGAGTTTCCAATGACTCATGCATTGTTCACTTAAACTGATCATACTCAAAATACGGTGGTGTGACAAGGCCATGGATCACAAAGCAGTTCTAAACTGTATAAATGCATTAAAGGTCCTGTATCATGTTATTTTACAGCTTTCAACATCTGTGATAGACACATATATGATAAAATCTTACTTTTGATGTTATAAAGTCTGTCTTGAAATATAACTTATATTCTCGAGTTATTCTCAGACCAGGAAGTAAAACACTCGGTTTAACTAAAATCCCATCTCTCCTTCAGGGCCCCTCGTGAGTGCTGCCCCTCGAGCTGCCTGAATAAAATCATGAATAAATTCCTGTAACTCTCACAGCTAAATTAACATTTTCACTGAGACATTTTTAGAAAGTAAAATACTACAAACGGTGGTGTTTAGTGTCTTGCTTCAGACTCTGGCAGCTCGGGGTGTGTGTGTTTAATCTGCAGGTCCTGGTGTAACATTGTTACATCACTATGTTACAGTCAGGTGGTTTTCCAGGAGAGAGTGGAGCAGCTGCTCAGAGCGCAGGATTCAGGAGGATTACTGAAAAATATGTGTATTAAACCAAAAACCAGTCTGGAGGGTTTAATAAGGAAATAACATCATAACATGATTAAAAGATACAAACTGCTGATTTTATATAATACAGGAACTCTAAAGTGATTTTTCAAATCCTAAACAGTCAAGACTCAGAGTTAAAGGATACAGGACCTTTAAATAAGTCAAGTGCTAACTGTGTTTTACCAGTTTTATCAACCAAGTAAGGTTTTTAAATGCTTTCTCTGACATTTGCAATGCCTTTCACATGAGTAATTAGCCATGAAAGTACATCATAGAAAAGAAATCACAATGTAAGATTAAAAAACCAGTGTTGAAGAAATACAAACTGTTACCACATACAGAACAGCAGGATGCTGTCGATCTGGAATAAAGACACTCACTGAGAAGTCTGTAACAACAAAGAAAGAAGGATCATAAAGAGATGTTTCTAGTTGTTTTCTCAGCAGGTTTTCCCAGAGCTCACCATGCTTTGCCTCAAACTACAGTGTTTGACTTGTTTCAGTGTTTGCTATAAACCTGGGAAGAAAGAAAGGAGATACATAAGTGCCAAATGAAAGTCTTCCTCAGCTGCTACAGGATCCAACAGGACATCATAACTGCTTGAGGAGTCTTCTCTGATGTTGTTCCCCATTTGTATTTTCCTTCCTTTCATCGTTTTTGGCTTTTCCATCCCCTGCAAGGCATCTGACTTCAGGATGACTCATTCACCAAATCAGAGAGGTAAAAATATCTATACAGACTGCCAAGACAAAGATCAAAACATCTGCATTTTCAAAATACTACACAAAAAAATCTGACACGGTCAGGCCAAATTTAGCTGCAACACTTTCATGGGCAAATTAAGAGCAATTCAAACTATATTTTCTTTCTGAATGCATGTTCAGGAGTCCTCTCAGAGAGTGTTCACGTATGATGCCCACCCAGTTTTACCCTCTCCACTGGGCACAGGCTGCTGAAAAGGAGGGTTACTACAGCATCTTTGGGAAAAAGAAAAACATTTTCAGGCAAGAAGAAAGGAAAAACTCTGGGTCGTGAATTATATGGAAGATCACTTTTGTCTGAGACTATGGAGAGTGAGCAAGACCACATGAGAGAGAGATTCACCCGCTTTTCTTCCACGCCTTGTCTGGTACATGCAAAGCCAATGGGGAGAGCGATTTATGACCAATTGAGGCTGCAGCAACATCTCTCAGAAGGCAACGAGTGGATCCATAGCAACGATCCTAGCGGGGCATATTAATCCCCTGCTTTATGTAGTGTTAAGTGTACAATAGTAATCAGGATTGGAGCAGGCCCCACTGATCATTAAGGCTATATAAAGAAT
The DNA here is from genome assembly GCA_006937955.1 of Pachypanchax playfairii. Lineage (NCBI taxonomy): Eukaryota > Metazoa > Chordata > Actinopteri > Cyprinodontiformes > Aplocheilidae > Pachypanchax > Pachypanchax playfairii. Next base: position 116,461 of record SSNP01000245.1, on the reverse strand, counting down.
TCATAATGGGATTAGCCCACGGCGAATGGAGAAATACAGAGAGACAAGAGAGAGTGGGGGTTGATGTCTGGTTGGATGAGGACAAGGAGAGATGGGCAGAAGGAGGGAGGATGAATGAGAGGATGCACGGAAGGAGGGATGGCATGATCCTGGAATTAAATCACCCATCAACCTACATGGAGGAATCTTAATTTACAGGTTAATATCATATTGTGTGACTAATCATAACCAATCACTTGGATGAACCGGTAGATGATCAGGAAAATTATATGCTGCAAATGTGTGCAGTCGTTCCTGCTGAAAATATATTGTTTTGAATAAAGATTAATAGATTTTGAAGTTCACATGGGAACTAAACTATGCACTGAAAGCCTGATTTAGAAAGTTTAAAAAGTAAAAGTTATATATTTACCCTTCAAAAGTACATTCACCACTTAAAAATGTCTAAAACTTCATTTTTTACAATAACTTCAGTCTCTCAATCTGCCACAGCTCTTATAGTGTCATGACTTATTACTGATCATCCTTTACCGGGACGTTTTATTGCATGAAACCTTGAAATGATTTATGTCCACTCAGTTTTAAAGTTTCAAAGAAAAAAAATTATCATGTAAAATTTAAATCATTAATGTACTTCAGAAGAAAACATTTCACTCTACACGTCTTTATTACTTCTGTATCTCCTCTAATTGCATTGTCAGTCATTATCTAAACCCACTTTTCCTGTTCAGGGTTGTGGGGAGCTGGTACCAGCAGTCATTGGACAAGAGGTGGGGTTACACCTGGACACACACATACAGACAACCATTCTCTCACACACACACACACACACACACACACACACACACACACACACACACACGTGTGTTTTGTTATCCTTATGGGGACCGTCCATTGACTTCCATTGATTTTAGTAACTAGATTTATACCTAACCCAAACCCTTTTCCTAACCTTAACCATTACTGATCTATAACTAACCCTAAGACTAACTAAAACTCTATTCACACCATACCTATAAACCTAACCCCTAACCCTAAAAAGGGGAGTCCCCCTCATGGGGACCAGGCTTCGGTCCCCACAAGAACCCTCGGACCCCAGAAAGATAGTAAAAGTCAGGAAACGGGTCCTCAGGAGGTCAGAAATACAAACCCACACACACACACACACACACACACACACACACACACGTGTGTTTTGTTATCCTTATGGGGACCGTCCATTGACTTCCATTGATTTTAGTAACTAGATTTATACCTAACCCAAACCCTTTTCCTAACCTTAACCATTACTGATCTATAACTAACCCTAAGACTAACTAAAACTCTATTCACACCATACCTATAAACCTAACCCCTAACCCTAAAAAGGGGAGTCCCCCTCATGGGGACCAGGCTTCGGTCCCCACAAGAACCCTCGGACCCCAGAAAGATAGTAAAAGTCAGGAAACGGGTCCTCAGGAGGTCAGAAATACAAACCCACACACACACACACACACACACACGCCAATTTAGTTATCAGTTAACTTCATGCATATTTTTGGTGTGAAGCTGGAGAAAACCCACAGCCGTATGGGGGGAACATACAAACTCAATGCAGAAAGATCCCAGCATGGTTTTGAACCATGGACCTTCTCACTGCATGGCAACAGCTCTACCAACTGCACCACCGTGCAGCCAAATAATTTAATTGTTTTTATCTTTATGACACAAAAATAATTTAACTGGATTATTAATCAACTTTTTTCTGTCTGGTGTTTGATTATCTCACTTTATTAAACCAGGTATATTCTGCTTTTCATAAAGTACAAGATGTTAAAAAAGGTCATGTAAAAACTGATTTACAGCCCATGACAACATTTGACTCATTGAAGAAAACAAAAAGTTTGAAAGAACTGCAAAAACATTATAATATCATATATTAATTATGTAAACGTGAAAATATCACCAAGTTCAAGACCAAGAGGTTCTGTAAAATTTGCATGGTCAAAATATTTGTTGCTCCAAAGTTTCTGGCATGCCACTCTGCTTTCTGCTGGCAGGTTGTTTGTCACGTTAATTAGACATATTCTTGATTCAATGAAATTTGTCACTTTTAATATCTTAAATTGGTGCACCCTTTTCTTCAGTTCTGACTGAAGTGTCTTGATCTTCTCATTGTCATGAACCAATTTATTCTAAAAACAATACCAGCAAGAAACTTTTTTAAATATATTGTTTTTCAGAAATTTCTAAAATATTTATGTGATATTTACAGAATATTGGGATAGAAACCAAACAATGTAGAGGATCTAAACACATTAAAACGTTAGGGTTAGAACAAACTACCCACCTCAATGTTCTTTTTTGGGCAAAAAGAATAAATGATTATGAGTAATGGAAAATTACAGAAGTGCAAATTAGAAAAATGTAAGCAAACCTTTAAACATTCTAAAAATAAAGGAATTTTGAATGTAAAAGCTAGTAGATAAATATATCAACTAAAACTTTCAACTAAAGAGGAAACAAAAACTGGTTTTACTAACTAATGTAGCTAGCAGATGTTTTCCAGGTTATGGAGTTAGTCAGGACACATTCGACTGGAAGACACCCGGGGGCAGATCCTGAATATGTTGAAGAAGCTGACACACTTCAGCCAGTGTGGGAATACCTTAAGATCTCCCAGGAGCAGCTGGACATTGGTTGGGAAGACTGAGGCTCGGGTTACTTTGCTCATCTCCTGCCATAAAACAAAAACAGATAACTGTGTGTTGTTTTTGGACTGAGGAACATAAGTACCACCAGATTTATTGCAAAACCAAAGGTATTTTTATTGTGTTATGTTACCTGAACCACACAGTTTCAAAAAGGACAGCTTATATGTTGATACTTAAGAAATTAGGCTACAGCATAATTTGGAAAAATCAGATTACATCAATGATTAAACTTTGTGTGTGAATAGACGTTAGTTAAATTAAACAGCAAGATGCAAAGGATTTGAAGGCAAACTTTCAAAACATCATAACAAAAGTTCTAAGATGTCTAATTCAAACACAGAAGTTTGAAATAGTTGAAATATCTTTCTTTTTGATGGTTGTTTTATTTGCAACTCAGCTCACTTCTGCTAAAAACTAGAACAGAAAAGTCTCATAAAAAGTCCCTTGATTCCTTCAGCAGGCTAACAGCACTCACAAGTTCATTTTAGTCAAAGCCCGTCCCGTCCTACTACTACTACTGTCATTTAGCAGACGCTTTTATCCAAAGCGACTTACATTGAGAGAACATACAAGCAAGAATTCAAAGAGAAAGAAAAAAATATAAGGAGGCGGACTGTTTGGAGTCCAGTTTAATTCCGACGCTGATACATCAAGTGTAACAATTTTTTTTTTTTTTTTTTTTTTTTTTTTTTG
>SSNP01000245.1:97500-104805 GCA_006937955.1 Pachypanchax playfairii | reverse complement strand
GGGGGGGGGGGGGTGACTTCTGTCATTTTAACACAATGGTTCAGGACCAGCTCCAGTTACATGGTCAAAAATCCAAATGCGTGCACTGAAATCAGGTGAGATGAGAAACAACAGTTAACCTTTATTAGTCTTTTGTACCCAAATGGTTCTATAAATAAATATTTGGGTAGGAACACTTTGGTTTTATAAATAAGACATTTAAAAGTGAACACTAATCTAGAATTGATCGCTGTTTAAAATCAACTGATAATTATTATAATTTTAGTAACTTCATTTTGGATTAAATATCCGATCTTTGAGTTGATGTGATACATCTTAACACAGATTAACAAAGACTAGAAACCCTTTTTTTATTTCTTGTCCTCTTTAATTCACCTAATCTTTTTCTCCCTCTGTCGCTGTTCATATTCTGAAGACCAAGACCAAGATTTTATTGTCCCACAGGAAATTTACTTTGGAACTGTCTGCATAAGATGACAATAAATAGATTTTGAGGTTTTAAAAACAATACAAGAGAAAATAAAAATCTATGCTTTAGTTTCCAGCTCTCAGATGTGTATTTATATGAATACATGGGTTACATAACAATTATTTGTTGAAATGCTTCTTTTTAATAAATCTTATTTAACAGTTTTTGCACTGTTTATTTCATGTCTTGTGTTTCCTTTGAATTAATTTTAATTTTGTGAACAGGCCGATTTTAGTGCATGTTAAAATATGATTGATAAGATTGATAAGTATTGTGCTCACAAACTATTTTAAAGAGGCCATTTCATAAAAATGTCATGACTTTGTGGTTATTTCTGAAGTATTAACCTGTCATATGAAGCATTTTATATCTAAAAAATGTTAGGAAACACTGATCAGGGGCGGGGCTTCGGGGGGGCTGGGAAGACGGTACGCCCCCGGCCTGGACATCAGATATGAGAGACGGGCCTCTTCCACATCTGAAAAAATCTGGTGAAGACAGGCAAGAAGACGGGCCTTTTTATAATTCCCAATCAGCAGAGAATGGAGCCTGGTTTCCAATTGCAGAACCGCACAAAATGCCGATTCATGCAGGGTTTATATGCATTGCCCAGTCATGTTTGAGTCATGGTTGCTAAAAGCTTGACAAGAAAGACTGACTTTAGTGATGTAGTAGGTATAAAATACTGAATAAAACGTTTTGCTGCATGATTGGCTTTATTTTCACTCTCACATTGAGCTTTATGATGCGCAAATTTACAAGTTAATCACCGATTTTGCATCCAAGTGCATTGTGGGTAAAACTCGTCATCTAAGGGCCGGTCATTTGCTCCGCCAGCTCTGATTTGTTCCGCTAATGACACTGATTAACAGACCTTTCAATCTATCCGTGAAGATCCATCAGGCTTCGGGCTGCAACTCATTAACATTCATTATGTGAAGTTGCTGGACTCTGATTGGCTAACAAACTAGCCTATGAGAGCAAGGTATACTGTTTCCTTCCCCCGCTGCACATGGCAACAGCACACCTAGTCTCTTCGTGTTTGCTACGTCTTATGCTAACAGCTTTTAGCTAGCAGCATGCTAGGTGTTATGCTAACAGCTTTTAGCCAGCAGCATGCTAGGCATGGTTTCAACTGCAGGAGCTGATGAATACTAACGAACAAAGGAGTTGTGATGAAACAGATACAGGCCGTTAGAACTCGGGAGAACTCTGGTTTTATCACCACCTGCGTAGTTTGAGAGATTAAAACTGAAAGAGAAGTTGTTGACCTGTTTTCACACCCACTATGAAGGTAAGAACACCTGTGGAGCTAAAATATTCAACACAAACCTCAGAAACACTGTTTTTAATGGAAGGACCTCTTTAAAACTGCCACAAGAAGCTATCAGCTTTCATCCTCATGTCATGCTCAAAATCTGTCTGAATCTTCATGTCCATACTTTAACAGTCAAATGCACAAAACCTATTTATAGAAAGACAGTTAATTAGATTCAAAGATTAATTAAGAGCTTATCTAATCAATCAAAGGGCTAAAGATAACTATCTAATTAAGAATATGAGCGAAGGACAGAAACAAACTTTGTCAAACATCAAACTCTCAAACATCAGCGTTATCTTCAATCATTATTGCTTTTCTTGTTGTTCATTGTTCTCCTGTCCTCGTTTCTTCATACGAAACACTGACACACACACCCCACCCCCCCTCCACTGCCCCTGATGTTTATTGATTGCTGAAGTTCATACAAGAGCATCACTTATGTGTGAGCTTCATGTTCTGGCTTTGTTGCAGAAGCCCGCGTTATTGCAAATTGATCTGTCTCTGCCTGCTGCCCTTTGTTCGTGCCCCACTCCTTCCTTTTCCATTTTCTTTTTATCCATCTGTTTCTTGTCTGTTAGTGGATGGCATCTGCATGGCTAAACACCAGTTTGAGAGCTGATTAGCTGAGCAGCACGCCTGACTGATCCGACTGATGAGCTCCCTGAGGTTTGATGATGTAGACAATAAACGGACACTTTTGATTATCTGACCTCTGAACTCTTCTGCCACTACATCGGTGTTCCCTCACACCCTCTCTCTTGTTTTTCCTCTTTCTCCTCATCATCGTCTTTATGCCTCCTTCTTTGTATTGTCCCTTTCAGGTGAAGGCTTTAAAATGAGGTCATGGTTGTTGTAACACAAGCAGGGCAGCAAAGGGCATCTCATCCTTGAAATGATTCAGATTTTATTACCATTGGGAGGAGATGGAAAGAAGCCTTTAAATTGCAAATTAGTAGATGTCATATCATCCTAAAACTTTTTAAAAGCCTTGGGTAAAGTGTGTTAAATAAATGTGTTAATGTTTTTTGTTTTTTTGTGTTTTTTTCAACGTTTGCAAAGTTAAATCTCTGGGATAGAAAACTTTTATGAAAGTTGTGACAAATCATCTCTTTAGGCACAAGAAACAGGCTCCAATTTGCAAAACAAGCATCTAATAACATGTTTCTCTCTTGTTGCTCCTGCCCTGGACAACTTGGCAGGAATTTGGAACAAAGATCAAATAGCAACTTTCTTTGACGTGTCTGTGAATTGACTTCAGAATTCTCCTGAGCCAATCAAGAGTGATTCCTGATGTCTGCATCCCTATCTTGTAAATGCCTGGTGGAGTTTTCTCCTCAGCTTTAGAGTGCCTGTAATTAAGATCTGAATGCCCAGGACCATCGCTACCCTTCAACACACAGACTCCACAGACTCCCCAAACTACTGTTGTCATAGAGAGTGGATGTCAGGGGAGGAGGCTGCAAATGTTTGCTGAGATGATGGCAGATGGGGGCGGGAGCTGCAAGACTTGCAGGCTGCACAGGAGGTCGCCTGAGAAGAGGGCGATGAGGGGTTGGGGCACTGCGGCACAATCATCTTGATTTCTTGAGCTGAACGATTACATGCCATGCTAATTGCTAGCAGAGGGATCTTTAATAAATATTTCATTCGGTGCAGCATCATTACAGGCTAATGTCGTTATTAATCTCCACCAGTAATTTCCACTCATGAGAAGTGTCTTTGTGAGGGGAAGGTAATGTTTTTCCCCCCACAAGGAGAAGAAGAAAAAAATGTATGTAGCAATGGAGTTAGAGGGAGAATTAGAGAAAGACGCTAACATGCCATTACTTTGAAGTTATTTGAGAGCAGGGGAGAAAAAACAAATAGTAAAGAAGAAGAGGCAAAAGATGAAGGTATAGGTGGAAAAATTAGGAGAAATAATGAAAACTTACACCAAGGCTACAAATATTGTTACAGGCATGTATCATTTCCTGAGAGGCCTTTCAATCAGTAAGATTATAGCTTCTAATTTGATTTGTACATGAGACGGATGTGGACAACTCCCTTTGTACAAACAAAGACTTACTGAAGTTACAGATGTCAGTAAGGACTTTAAATAATTAAAATTAGGGTTGAACAATATAATGAAAAATAGTTTAATTTCAATATCAAAGTGTACAATTTCAGCATCACGGTTTTACTGCAATTTCTAAGATGTTTAAGAACTCTGAATGATCTGGTTAGTTCCCGGGCTCACATCCATAAACCTTTCTCTGCATTAACATAACTTAAAGGTGGTATATGGAACTTGAACAGCGTAACACGGCACAAAGCCTTCAGCCATCTGGATGCCAGGCTCGCTTGTTAACCCCCCCGTGCACGCTTCGATGCTGAGGCCGACTAACATTCCTCACCAAACCCACTCTGATCCACGATCTGAGCAGGACAATAAAATATCATGAGTTCAGTTCACTAATCATGTTCTCCAGCTGATCACACACTGACTCTGATAAAAGCAGCTCCTTCCTGTTTGTAGTTCAGTCATCCATTCAGTCCGTGGTAAAGAGTTCATAGTTGCACCGCGGCTCCAAAACTTCCTGCAGTCCCTCTTAAGATCCTCTGTCCTCCTCACACACCATCCTGCACGCACCACTTATCCAATAAAGTAAAAAAAGCAATAAAATCCTCCGTGGTGTGTCTTTCAGTCGAAAACGTGGCCCGAAGCTCCTCCACTTCACCAACATGTAGCTCCGTGTTAGCTAGCTGCTAATGAAAAACGTTTCCACACAGAACTTGCTCATCACATGAGAAACCCCAGAGGAATCACCTATAGCAAGTAAATAATGTATATAATCACCACATGTCCCCGGTGCTTCCAGCTGCTTGACCTGCAGACTCCACAGTACCAGCCTCACTGTGCTGGATTCTTTACAGTATTAGACAACCCAAAATGGTGCCCGCTGCTCTGCCAGCTATTGGCTGGTAGATGTAAACAAAATACCAACGTCGTGCCCACCAAAATTAATATTTTATAATATTTACTCCGAATATAATTTTGAAGAAAATCATGTATTTTCATTCTTCAACCCTCTAAACACCCCGTGGAGACCTTTATTTTGTTAAAAATATAGCTTTTAATGAAAATATTCCATATCCTACCGTTAAAGGTTCAATATGTCAGAATATGACCTTGTCATCAAATCGTTCATGTAGAAAAACCAACCCGTCTGCTCAAACCCACTCACCCCCCCCCTGATGTTTCTGTTGGGTTGCCAGGTCCAGTGTTGATCCTGGTTTAGTTTCTCTTGTATTAGTTCAGTTTTTGGGAAAGATGTGGTGGTTTCTTAGGTTTACTACAAGTTACCTCAGGGCTGCTGGTCGTTGTGGAATTACAGCTGCTTGACATATTGTATTTTTAAACAACAGTCTTTGATTTATTCTCTTTTTTCTAACCCTAACCCTAACCAAAAAAAAAAAAAACGTGATTTCAAATTTTGCTTTTAGCTTCATAAAGAATTCTAAAACCAAACACTTATTGTACTAATTTCATTCATCCTCAGCAGTATTCATTTTTAAAAATGAGTTTACTTGTTCATGTCTGATTTTTGCTCACAGATATGAAAAGATATAAAGAAGATTAATTGTAAAGGTCCTTCAACCCTCTGGAGAGCATATCTACAGTTTATTCAGCTGAGTCAGAAGACGAACAACTAAAAGGTGTCAGCTATCACAGATATAACAGCTTAGGCCAAAGAATATCTAATATTTCTATTATTAGAAATGTAAAGAGATCATCACCAAACTACTCAACAAACTTTGGTTTAAGCAGCCAGTTTTAGCTTTAAAAGTAAATAACAGCAATGCAGTATGTCAAAAGAGACCTTAAAGAAATCTTAGCACTGACAGCACATGACCCCACACTGTTTGCAGAAAAGTGGTCCACATCATGTTGTTCAGTTCATCTCTTTCTTCATGCAGTTTAAGACATTAAGAAGGCGTGAAAATGGCAGCAAGCTAAGCCTTGGGTGAACAGTAAATAGCATTAGCCACCAAGCAGACATTGCATTTTACTCATTCCAATATCCATCTGCGCCTGCAGCTATGCTAGCTAACCGCTATCACGCTGGCTTATTCACACATTCTCCAAAGCTCCACTGCTTTTCAAAGCAAAATTCAATCTTTAATAATAATTTAATTTTAAATGGAGCATAAGCACTAACTGAAAGAACAAATCTCAGTCCATGTTGGTTTTATCTAAAGTTGTATTTCATGGCCACATTCCAAATTTATATGGGAATACATTAAATGATTACCAGAAAAATGATTATACTCTTTGCATGATGTTTCAATAACACATCTATCACATATGGCCATAGATGGTGACAGCAGGGTAGGAGAAGGATGGAGGGATGGCTAAAAAGAGGAGAGAAGAGGAGGTGATTTATTGGCTTACAATAAAGAGGAAAAACTGTTTCAGTTAATCCATCTATCAACCCACTGTTCACTTTTTTCTTTCCATCTCTCTGTCTCTCACACACACACACACACACACCTACATATTCACAGGTGCTCACACACACACCAGTGTCACACAAGCAATGGGTTTGCCCTGAAAGAAAATAGAGTTGTGTGTACCATCCAATTATCTGTCAGGGGTGAATAATGGCCTCAATAATATATTCACATTGCCGTTGCCGATCAATTTTTAATCAAGCTAAGAAATATGGAGGAAGTGGAGCTAAAATGACCCACTAGGAACTCTCCCATAATGCCTTTGCAGAGGAGTCCCTAATTTTGCACCAATGAAATTACCTATTCCCCCGGCTTTACGCGTACCTCCCCCTGCCCTCTCTCCCATCCCGTGAAGGTGTCTTCCAGCATAGAGCAGACAAGTAGCTCTAACTGCTCTGTTCTGTAAAGAGTGCAGGGCAGGAGGGCAGCAACCTGATTCCAGAATGTTCACTCACATTAAAGGGATTACTACCTGAATAATGTGTTTTCTGTTATAGAAAATGAAGCAAGAGAAGTCTATAATCTGAGATTAAAGACTAAATCCTGATAAATCAAACTGTGACTCAGCATAAATATGCTAGACTAAGTTGTTTGTCAGGAGATGGAAATGTTTAGGTATGATCAGTTAAGAAATACTTTAAAAGAAAGTGTGACATGGTTCACAATTATTAGTTTAGTTTGACATTTTTAACCACTTGATGGCAGAATAATGACCCATAAATGTGACAGCCACAATAACAAATATTTATTTGATATTTTAAAAGTCAGAGATTGTGGACAGAATTTAGTTTGTATTGTTAAATCTCAATTATCAAGATGAACCAGTCAGTTATATTAGATTGCCTTTTAACGTAATTGAAATAAACTGTACCAAATAATGAATAACTGTTTTAATTCAGCCCTTTTTACTTGGATTATAAAATACACTGAGAATTCAAAGTTTTATTCAGATATGCTTTGTTTTAACTTTAATATCTTTTTGCATTAGTCCCATCAGACAGTGTAGTCTATGTCAAGCTGTAGT
>SSNP01000245.1:85000-87500 GCA_006937955.1 Pachypanchax playfairii | reverse complement strand
ATGTCTGTAAACAATCCTCACAAATGTGTATATGCGTGATTGACTTGCTGCCTATATACATACCTCCAAACATGCAGGCTTTAGGACAGAGTCATGGCAATTGTGTGAGTACCTGCAGATGTGAGTGAAAGTTTATTCCATTCACTCAAAGAATATATTACCAGCTTATCCTGTGTGTTTTATTTATCCATTTATATTTATCCTTCAACTGTATGGAAATATTGCACTGGTGACCAAAGCCAGCACGCCTCTGAAGAAAAGGCCACACAGCCCTGTGCAGGCATTGAGGAAAGTCTGAGCCTGAGACAGCTGCAAGCTGCAAGGCTGACTGTCAGAGAAAATATTTTTAATTATTCAGCTTGGTGCAAAGAGAAACCAAAGATGGAACAGAAGTCTTTTAACATTGTTGTGACAACAATAAAACACTCCCACCACATGCTGAAATATAGATAGATTCTTTTGTTTTCCACGTTGTTGCACTGTTGCTTCTGTTGAAATCGAGATCCAGTCCATTAAAAAACACAAAGCCAATTCAAACAACACATCTGAGAAGGTTTAGTGGAAGACAGGAAGTTTCTACTAACGCTGTAGAAATATTCCTTTTTATTTTTTTCATTGTTCTTATGTTTGCTGTGAATTATAAACTGATGGTAAAGGCTTTGATTTGTATTGCAATAGAGTCATGAATGATCTGTCATGACTGAAGCTGTGAGAAATTAAGCTAAAACTCAACAGTCATTCAACAGTTCACTTCTTTCTCTACACACTAGTACATATAGTTAAATCTTCCCCTGTAATAACACATAAACACTCCAGATCCAGAAGATTACTTGGCAACCTTCAGCTTTCTGCTGTTTATACGTTTCTTTGCTGCCTCCTCTAAAACCTCCTTCTAGTGTGTCATCAACAACCTACAAATAATATACAACCCTTTACACACCTTATCCTTTCTTTTGATATGGTGGCTACTGTTGTTTGTAAGGAAATACTTTATATATTTTTACACAGGAAAAAAAATGGGGTACATTTTACAGGACTGATTGTTTTGTCAGTGAAAAGAAACCTGCCGTCTTTCTAAAACATAACTTCTAAATAATCTGAGCAGCCATGTGTGAGTACAGTAAACTTTGAATATTACTGTACATATGTGGGAGCGTGGATATTGAAGATGATTCATTATAGCGATTTGCAACTTTACTACATCTCCCAGGTCAAAGAGAAAAGGAAGAGATGATGAGAAAACTACAACCTAACGAGTGTCCTGTTCTTATAATTTAGTCTGATAAAACAAATTTCTCTCTACAGTAAAGTAGAATCCTGAGTATCTTTAACTGAACATAGCTATTAAATTGATTTAAATGCTGATTGTTACACCAGTGCACCAACCCCAGTCACTCACTCTCAAACATAAAAGGTAGTAAATTAGCAACAAAGCGTTCAAGTACTCCAAGCAAAGATGCTGAGCTTTGATTCAAAGCCCAAAACAATTAAGCTGAAGAGTATTCCTGCATACTGTATCACTGCCTTATGGATGAGTTTATTCATTATTGTGTTGACCTCATCTGGCCTTCACTAAGTGCACCACAGCTTTATCACTTTCATCAACACCTGCATTAACAGATCCTTGAGTCTGAATACGCGGGTATTTCATAAAGAGTGTCACGTCTCAACAGAAGAGATGCAAGTATTGAATTAAATGTTTGATTTGCTTTAACCTTGAGTGACCGCATGAGTCTGTATTTTGTGCATGCATGTGTGTTTCTCTTTGTCCTACACTTTATGTGGATGCAAATGAGTATCTGGCTGTTTATATGGATGCAGACATAGAAAAAAGAGTGTGTGAGCGTACGGCTGTGATATAAACGTGTGTTCGCTCTGCTCTCCATGCTGCTCTGCTCCCACAGTGCCCCTGGGACCCATCTGCCTCCCTGTTATTAATTCATCAGGCTTAACCATGCAGCACTTTATGACTCTGTTTGGGCCGACGAACTATCACACACCCATATCGCTCACTGACTCTACCACAGAGTATTGAAAAACAATATCTGTCACTGGATGTTGAGCCTTCACTTGCAGCTTGAAACGTCTTCTCTATTGTCTTGGCTTCACTGTGCAAATGTTCAAAAGTGAAATTCTGAACAGATATTGTTCATTGTGAGAAAATCACTCCTTTTTTCAGTTCAGGATCACCAAGTAAAAAGAAACATATTTAAAAAGAGCCAAAAATAATTTCTTAAAAGGCCATAAACCTTCTTTAGGCACCCGTCAACTTAACTCCCGTTCTTTCACACTCCATCTGTGCAGCTAATTCCCATCTTGGAAAATATTTTTGCTGATTGCAACCATGTTTAAGGCAAACCCTTTTTATAGAATGAAATCTAAACAAAAGATAATCTAAGAATCAATCAATGCCCTTTACGTGAATTCATCTTGATTGCCGTGCCTAAACCCATTCTCATCAAAGACAGAGAGAAAAGATCTGAGATTGCAGCACATCAAA
>SSNP01000245.1:2500-77500 GCA_006937955.1 Pachypanchax playfairii | reverse complement strand
GTCTGAAAATATAAAGAAGAGAACACCAGGAGACACGTGGATAACAGAAGTAAGAACAATGTTTTCTTTTTGTTTTCTGGTAGAATAAAAGTGAACAGAAGGGAAACTTGTTAAACCCAGTGATAGAGAAGTCTGTAAAGAAAAACAAGTTGTTAGGAAGTTTAATATAATAACTAGTAGATGTCTGTAAGTTTATTATAATGAGTAACAGTTTTCCAGGTGTGTGACACCATCCTGCTGCACATTGAGGAGTGTTTTATCTTCACTCAGCATCTCGTCAGTGTGACCTGCTGCATGGAGAACTGTCTCTACAGCACAGTGGGACGTTTCCTGAGACACACTGGACACAACTGTGGAGGTTTATCTAGTACTGGACAATTAAAATGATCAAACATATTTAATCTTTATATTATATTCAATAGTACTTAAAGGCAGGGTATACGATTGTGTAAGTGCTCCTCAAGAGGTGGTTATTGCAAAATAAAAGTTCCAACCCCTTGCTTCATCCTCTCCCCCTAAGCCAGCCTCAATAACACAGGCATGCACAGCCAGCATGGTCTTGTTGGGTCGCAGTCGCGTTCTCCAGCTTCACTTGGGTAACACAAAATACAACCTGATCTTACTTGTCCAGAAGAAAATCGGCAACCAACGCATCGGTTAGCAAGCCCTTAGCTTCCTTGAGTTGACGCCACCATGTAAATGCAGCAGCTCCGATGCAGATTTGGCTTTTGGCACGCTCTTCATCGGCTTTCTTCTTTCTCGTTGCTATTTCCAGAACAGCTTTGTGTTTTTGATTCATTTTGGGAAGCTTATCTGCACTAACGTCGAACTTGATGCTCCACCAAACAAACATGTTGGCTAATGCAGCTTGCGCAATCTATTTATCTGCTGGCGCAACAAAGTAGCGCAACCTCACTTCCTGTTTATAGGTCAGAATGAGCACTACATGTACACGAAGAGGACGCCCAGAGGGGGAGGTGCTGGAACACGGAAGCTTTGCTTACAAGCTAATTATCCTGGACGGACCGTGAAAGTTGATTGGATGAGGTTTTCCCAGGGTTTCTCGGTTTAGTTTAAGAACTCTTAAAATGTAAATTGCCACTGGTATATGAAGAGCATTTTTTGCTGTTTTAAAAAAACAGTTTTAAAAGGAAATTGTATACCCTGCCTTTAACACAAAATATAATGTTAATACACAAAATGTATCTGTATGACTAGATGAACCTGTTCTGGTGATTTTTTTTTATTTTACAATTGAATAAAGTATTTGTTAAATATTAAACTGAAGTTCAAAATGTTTTGTTTTATACAGGGTTTAAATGAACTTATCTTTACAAATGTTTTATTGACCGTCACTTAATTGGATTTATGCTGCCCCACCCAAAAAATATTTCACCAGCCGCCACTGGTACTATTCGAAAAATGATAAACAGCTTCTCATTTGGGGCAAAATCCTCTTTACCACCTTTAACTGAAAAGTAAAATAAACTTTCATCAGAGGAATTAAAACTTCTAAGCAAATTTCAACAAACTGGGAAGGAATGTCTAATTTATGTTTTCTTTGTGTTGAATAGATAGGAGAAACTGATAAACGGCGTGTACTTAGACACACGACTCCGAAAGTTCTTCATACTGCAGTTCATCATTCACAAACACACTCACACGTTTAGTGGTGATAAACTACCCACATGTTGTAGCTACAGCTGTCCTGGAACACACACTGACAGGCACTGGACCCTCCGACCGCCACCAAACAGCCACCGGACCCTCCGGACCCTCCGACCACCACCAAACAGGCACCGGACCCTCCGACCACCACCAAACAGCCACCGGACCGTCCGACCACCACCAAACAGCCACCGGACCGTCTGACTACCACCAAACAGCCACCGGACCCTCTGACCACCACCAAACAGCCACCGGACCCTCCGACCACCACCAAACAGCCACCGGACCCTCCGACCACCACCAAACAGGCACTGGACCCTCCGACCGCCACCAAACAGCCACCGGACCCTCCGGACCCTCCGACCACCACCAAACAGGCACCAGACCCTCGGACCGCCACCAAACAGCCACCGGACCCTCCGACCACCACCAAACAGCCACCAGACCCTCTGACCACCACCAAACAGCCACCAGACCCTCCGACCACCACCAAACAGGCACCAGACACTCTGACCACCACCAAACAGGCACCGGACCCTCCGACCACCACCAAACGGCCACCAGACCGTCTGACCACCACCAAACAGCCACCGGACCCTCCGACCACCACCAAACAGCCACCAGACCCTCTGACCACCACCAAACAGGCACCGGACCCTCCGACCACCACCAAAAAGCCACCGGACCCCCGGACCCTCCGACCACCACCAAACACCCACCGGACCCTCCGACCACCACCAAACAGCCACCGGACCCTCCGACCACCACCAAACAGCCACCGGACCCTTCGACCACCACCAAACAGGCACTGGACCCTCCGACCGCCACCAAACAGCCACCGGACCCTCCGGACCCTCCGACCACCACCAAACAGGCACCGGACCCTCCGACCACCACCAAACAGCCACCGGACCGTCTGACCACCACCAAACAGCCACCGGACCCTCCGACCACCACCAAACAGCCACCAGACCCTCTGACCACCACCAAACAGGCACCGGACCCTCCGACCACCACCAAACAGCCACCGGACCCTCCGACCACCACCAAACAGGCACCAGACCCTCCGACCACCACCAAACAGCCACCGGACCCTCCGACCACCACCAAACAGGCACTGGACCCTCCGACCGCCACCAAACAGCCACCGGACCCTCCGGACCCTCCGACCACCACCAAACAGGCACCGGACCCTCCGACCACCACCAAACAGCCACCGGACCCTCCGACCACCACCAAACAGCCACCAGACCCTCTGACCACCACCAAACAGGCACCGGACCCTCCGACCACCACCAAACGGCCACCAGACCGTCTGACCACCACCAAACAGCCACCGGACCCTCCGACCACCACCAAACAGCCACCGAACTGTCTGACCATCAAGGAAGGAGTGGGATTTGAATCGGTGAGCCTCTGGTTACCAGATGACCTGCTCTACCTCCTGAGCCACGGCCACCCAATAGGAGGCTACACATTAATCTGAAGGGACCTCTGCGGGATTCTACTGATCAATCCCAAAACTTTCAGCTCAGTCTGTATTTTGACAAAATTAGATCAAATGATTTAAAATTAGATTATAATCAGATCAGATTGAATCTGAGTAGATGAAACAAATGGCCCAAAAGCTCATTCAGTAAAAGAATCATGAAATGATCTATACACAGTTCTATACAGCATGTTCTATACAACAAAACTCTATACAACATAAGACTCTCAAACATCCAAAAAAGACACAAAATGTCTAAACTTCTAGTCCCTTTTTAAGCCTCTCTTCCCCTCCAGAGAAATGATATGATGCTATTCTTGTTCACAAAAGGGTTCGACAGGATTAAAGGGTGTTGCTGACCCTCTTAT
The DNA here is from genome assembly GCA_006937955.1 of Pachypanchax playfairii. Classification (NCBI taxonomy): domain Eukaryota; kingdom Metazoa; phylum Chordata; class Actinopteri; order Cyprinodontiformes; family Aplocheilidae; genus Pachypanchax; species Pachypanchax playfairii. The sequence continues at coordinate 73,975 of SSNP01000245.1, read as the reverse complement.
CAAGTGTTTGAGCACTTGATCACAGAGGCTTGTCCTGATCCAAACATCAATGGAATCCCATCAATACACTCTCTTCCTCAAGGAAAGGGGATGATAGGGTTTGTTTGGATGGCCCTGCACACCTCAACCCATTTAACCCATACGAGAGAGAGAGAGAGAGACCCCACAAATCCTTTCAAAGCAATATTGTTTCTGTTGTTGTTTGCTTTGATAGTTGATGCCAAATGTCTAATTTCTGCTTGTTCTTGTGTCAGACTAAGAACTAAGATCCATGAAGTGTTTGTGTCTTTGTCTGCAAATGAAGATCTGTGTGCTGCACAGGGCTTGTTTGGAAATCCAAGAGCCAGATTAAATCAGGTTGGCTGATCACCAGGGGATCTGTTTATAGCTGGCTTTAGACTAAGATGATAAGCTGTTTATGTCAAATCTGTCAGAAATAATTGCAAATGCTTGGACTTCCAGATGTGTGTAAAATGATACTTTACATGAAGCAGGGCTTTCCAAAGGTGCAGATAAGCAATCAGTCAGTGTATATCATATCTGAAAATAACTTCACACAGCAGTTTTTTTAATTGAATAAACAATGTGCATTTATGAAAAAGCTGTTTGGGTTATAATACAGTCTGATAATATCATTACAGACATTCTGTGATTGAAGTTTGTTTCAAAAAAAGATAATAAAAATTCTTCCAGATCTCAAAAAGTGCTGATTCAAATGGATTTTAAAGGATCATTTTCTGAGTACAAGGCTTGTCCATAACTATGCAAAATACACAGAGATGAGGATAACAACAAGGGATTTTACTCTTGGCATTTAGTCCTGCAGGCGATTTAGCAGAACTGTGCATCATACTCTTCAAAATGTTGTGATTGCAACTGGCTGCTCTGCTCTGACCAAGGAGTGGCTGCATTGTATTAAATTTAGGTTAATATTTGTGGAAATATAAAGTGTTGAGCTTTCTAGGAATTCTTCAGGAACTTACTGTTGTACATACTGGAGCTGGAGGCTGTAGCCGTGGTGATGAAGACAAGAGTCTGGATCTCAGACCCATGACGACCCCCGGGGTCAAGGGGGCTGAGCTGTTTGTGAGGCAATGTGTATTTTGATAAAGTTGCAAGCTTGACATCATTAGGAGATGTATACAACAGAATCAAAGCACATTGTTGCTCATCAATAGAATCAGGAAGTAAGGATTTAGGACTCTGAATTCAACAAATTAATCTTGCTGTTTATAACACCTGATCTTACTTTTATTTCAGGTTGAGAAATATTCTGTCTAATAATTACAATTATTTTGGTTTTTCGCCTAGTTAAAATTGCATTATTGATAGAATTTCACATGCACCATTTTGTTTTAAGGATGTCTCATGTTTAGATTCTGATTACACAGATAAAAGTGTCAATAAAGACTAGGTTGTCCACACTAAGTGTGTGTGTTTATATATGTATGTATGTTTTGACAGCACTACAAAGGTTCGGAGTTGATGAGGTATAACTATAAATCAGCTATGTGTACAGAAAGTTTGTTGTCGCCACTCAGGAGAAATGTGCAGACTAAACAGTCATGACCCTAGTACTGACCCCCCCACCCACCCACACACACTCACACCCACCCACACACACACACTCACACAAGTTTGTTTTGCTATCCTTATGGGGACCGTCCATTGACTTCCATTGATTGACCAGGCTTCGGTCCCCACAAGAACCCTCGGACCCCAGAAACATAGTAAAAGTCAGGAAACTGGTCCCCAGGAGGTCAGAAAAACATGCCCACACACACACACACACACTCACACAAGTTTGTTTTGCTATCCTTATGGGGACCGTCCATTGACTTCCATTGATTGACCAGGCTTCGGTCCCCACAAGAACCCTCGGACCCCAGAAACATAGTAAAAGTCAGGAAACTGGTCCTCAGGAGGTCAGAAAAACATGCCCACACACACACACACACACACACACACACACACACACACACACACACACACACACACACACACACACACACACTCACACACATTTTTAAAGCTTTTTCCATCCTTTTGTTCAAATATCCAGGATTTTAAAATGTTTGATAGAAAGTATTTGTGCACAAGAAGTTTTAAAATATTAAAAAATATCATAATCAAATCAAAATATCAAAATGGAATTGAAAATTCTTCTAGCTTTACTCAGTTTTAAACAGTTTTTCTGTTCACAAATTTGCAATATACAGTATGTATGAAATATCTGCAGGCTGCAGCAATACAACATTAAAGGAGTCATAACCTGTTACTACCGTGGATACCTACCAGTGGATGCTTAGTTGTCTAGGCCATAAAAAAAATCAAGTGAAAACATTTTTAAAAGCCCCTTTTCTGACCCTATTTTATAAACACAATATTGTCTCACGAGAAAACTTGCAATGTTTTGGCTGTTGATTATCATTATAATCATGAAAATTTGGCGCACACCGTCCCACTATGCTTGTACACAATAGATTATTAAGACCACAGCCTTCCTTTTTGAACTGCAGGCAAGTCACTGATTGGTGGAATGGCGCCTCTTTCCAAACAGAGCTTCAATGCCATCTTCGCCTGATATTGTCCCAAATTAGCGAGGCATTCAAGCTTGAAATGTTTAGCAAAGACACCGAGACCAGTGGGGAGGGGGGTTGCAGGAACAGCATCATTAAAAATGAATTTAATCCACTGGTCCCTCGTAGCTTGGTCCGATGTTGGGAGATCAAAAACATTTGCTTGTTGACTTTGGCAGTCAACAACAGAGTAACTCACATGTGCTCCTTGTTTCTTCATTTATCTGTACTCCAAACATGGATTCAGTAATGGTGGTGTTCTGCTGAAATATGCTACCTGTTGAGATGTGCTACAGAGTCCTTCTGTGCATGTGCTGTTCTGTAGTCTCGACTTCAATAAACAGATGTTTATTTTTTGCTTCTATATTTTTCCATAAATACATGTAAGTACAGTGGGGCAAAAAAGTATTTAGTCAGCCACCAATTGTGTAAGTTCTCCCACTTAAAAAGATCAGAGAGGCCTGTAATTTTCATCATAGGTATACCTCAACTATGAGAGACAAAATGAGGAAAAAAATCCAGAAAATCACATTGTCTGATTTTTAAAGAATTTATTTGCAAATTATGGTGGAAAATAAGTATTTGGTCAATAACAAAAGTTAATCTCAATACTTTGTTATATAGCCTTTGTTGGCAATGACAGAGGTCAAACGTTTTCTGTAAGTCTTCACAAGGTTTTCACACACTGTTGCTGGTATTTTGGCCCATTCCTCCATGCAGATCTCCTCTAGAGCAGTGATGTTTTGGGGCTGACGCTGGGCAACACGGACTTTCAACTCCCTCCAGAGATTTTCTATGGGGTTGAGATCTGGAGACTGGCTAGGCCACTCCAGGACCTTGAAATGCTTCTTACGAAGCCACTCCTTCGTTGCCCGGGCGGTGTGTTTGGGATCATTGTCATGCTGAAAGACCCAGCCACGTCTCATTTTCAATGCCCTTGCTGATGGAAGGAGGTTTTCACTCAAAATCTTACAATACATGGCCCCATTCATTCTTTCCTTTACACGGATCAGTCGTCCTGGACCCTGGATTGTCACAGTTTTGGAGGAGTAATAAATTCAACCATATTTCTAGAAAGGAGAGCTGCACCATCCAAAGTAGGATGGATGCCGTCTCTCCGAATCAGTCCAGGTTTTCCCCAAAACGTCTGCCAATTATCGATAAAGCCCACGTTGTTATCGGGACACCACCTAGACCAGTGTTTCCCAACCCTGGTCCTCAAGGCACACTGTCCTGCATGTTTTAGGTGTTTCCCTGTTCCAACACAGCTGAGTTAAATGAGCAAATTACAAGACAGGTTGTTTGGTAATTTGCTCATTTAACTCAGCTGTGTTGGAACAGGGAAACATCTAAAACATGCAGGACAGTGTGCCTTGAGGACCAGGGTTGGGAAACACTGACATAGACAACCAGCGACAATTACAACCAAGAATTTGTCTCTAGTCCAAAAACAGATTCAATAGCTGCTTTTATGTGTACATCCACCAGCAGCCATGTTTGTTATACTTTATCTCCCTGGACACTTGCTGTTAATCATACCTGAACACCCGCCCCAAAGCACAACGCAAACACATGATTGGTCTGAGCATTATTTGACTGAGTCGAACAGTTTACAGTGGGGCAAAAAAGTATTTAGTCAGCCACCAATTGTGTAAGTTCTCCCACTTAAAAAGATCAGAGAGGCCTGTAATTTTCATCATAGGTATACCTCAACTATGAGAGACAAAATGAGGAAAAAAAATCCAGAAAATCACATTGTCTGATTTTTAAAGAATTTATTTGCAAATTATGGTGGAAAATAAGTATTTGGTCACCTACAAACAAGTAAGATTTCTGGCTTTCACAGACCTGTAACTTCTTTAAGAGGCTCCTCGGTCCTCCACTCGTTACCTGTATTAATGGCACCTGTGTGAACTCGTTATCAGTATAAAAGACACCTGTCCACAACCTCAAACAGTCACGCTCCAAACTCCACTATGGCCAAGACCAAAGAGCTGTCAAAGGACACCAGAAACAAAATTGTAGACCTTCACCAGGCTGGGAAGACTGAATCTGCAATAGGTAAGCAGCTTGGTGTGAAGAAATCAACTGTGGGAGCAATTATTAGAAAATGGAAGACATACAAGACCACTGATAATCTCCCTCGATCTGGGGCTCCACGCAAGATCTCACCCCGTGGGGTCAAAATGATCACAAGAACGGTAAGCAAAAATCCCAGAACCACACGGAGGGACCTAGTGAATGACCTGCAGAGAGCTGGGACCAAAGTAACAAAGGCTACCATCAGTAACACACTACGCCGCCAGGGACTCAAATCCTGCAGTGCCAGACGTGTCCCCCTGCTGAAGCCAGGACACGTCCAGGCCCGTCTGCGGTTTGCTAGAGAGCATTTGGATGATCCAGAAGAGGATTGGGAGAACATCATATGGTCAGATGAAACCAAAATAGAACTTTTTGGTAGAAACTCAACTTGTCGTGTTTGGAGGGGAAAGAATGCTGAGTTGGATCCAAAGAACACCATACCTACTGTAAAGCATGGGGGTGGAAACATCATGCTTTGGGGCTGTTTTTTAATACAGGTAACGAGTGGAGGACCGAGGAGCCTCTTAAAGAAGTTACAGGTCTGTGAAAGCCAGAAATCTTACTTGTTTGTAGGTGACCAAATACTTATTTTCCACCATAATTTGCAAATAAATTCTTTAAAAATCAGACAATGTGATTTTCTGGATTTTTTTTCCTCATTTTGTCTCTCATAGTTGAGGTATACCTATGATGAAAATTACAGGCCTCTCTGATCTTTTTAAGTGGGAGAACTTACACAATTGGTGGCTGACTAAATACTTTTTTACCCCACTGTAGTTGGAGCGGTACAAGATGGATTTTCATGGGTCTGGAAAACTCAAAATCTTATGAGAATCCATCTTACATCACAAGGTTACTGCTTTGTGTCCTGGTATGGAAACAATCATCTCATCTTGAATGTGAACAAGACAAAAGAGATGACTGTGGATTTTAGGAAGAGCAGCAACATGCAAAAACCCATTTCCATCATGGTAGAAGATGTGGAGATGGTAGAGGAGTATAAATACCTGGATATTCACCTGGACAACAGACTGAACTGGAGACACAACTGTTATGCTGTTTTTAGGAAGGGACAGAGCAGACTGGACTTCCATGTGTATCCATTTGGTACACTGAGGTTTAGGAACTTAAATATGGATTATATATTAAACCTGTTTATATTAATTGCACCTATGTATTTTCATATGAGTCCATGGTTATAATTCTGTTCTAGAAGCTTTGGTAATAATTATTTGTAATATTAATACTATGTATCAATTAATCAATCAATCAATCAATCAAAAATACTTTATGTAGTATTTGTATATAGTATGTAGTGTCATAACTACATCTCTGACATTTACAAAAACCCCAAATCATCTTAAATTGGTGTGAATTTGAGCAAGTTACAGTTATTTAAAAAGTTCATGCAGCATAAACACCGTGTTACGAGTGAGAGAGTTCAGGCGTGGAGCTGATGAATACTAACGAACAAAGGAGTTGTGACGAAACAAGTACCGGCCGTTCGAACTCGGGTGTTAAGTGTTTGTTCCAGGACAGCTGTGGCTACAACATGTGTAATTCATCACCACCAAACGTGTGTGTGAATGGGTGAATGGGTGAATGGGTGAATGACATTCTGTAGTGTGAAGCGCTTTGGGGGGTCATAGGACCTGAGTAAAACACTATACAAGTACACATCATTTACCATTTAACACCACCTGCATAGTTTGAGAGATAAAAACTATCAAGTTTTCTGTCCAGTCTTCTGTCTGGTCTCCAGTCTAGTCTTCTGTCCAGTCTCCTGTCTGGTCTCCAGTCTAGTCTTCTGTTCAGTTTTCTGTCCAATCTCCTTTCTAGTCTTCTGTCCAGTCTCCTGTCTGGTCTTCTATCCAGTCTCCTGTCTGGTCCTCTATCCAGTCTCTTGTCTGGTCTCCTATCTAGTCTTTTGTCCAGTCTCCTGTCTAGTCTTCTATCCAGTCTCTTGTCTGGTCTCCTATCTAGTCTTTTGTCCAGTCTCGTGTCTAGTCTTCTGTCCAGTCTCTTGTCTGGTCTCCTATCTAGTCTTTTGTCCAGTCTCGTGTCTAGTCTTCTATCCAGTCTCTTGTCTGGTCTCCTATCTAGTCTTTTGTCCAGTCTCGTGTCCAGTCTCGTGTCTAGTCTTCTGTCCAGTCTCTTGTCTGGTCTCCTATCTAGTCTTTTGTCCAGTCTCGTGTCTAGTCTTCTATCCAGTCTCTTGTCTGGTCTCCTATCTAGTCTTTTGTCCAGTCTCGTGTCTAGTCTTCTATCCAGTCTCTTGTCTGGTCTCCTATCTAGTCTTTTGTCCAGTCTCCTGTCTGGTCTTCTATCTAGTCTCTTGTCTGGTCTCCTATCTAGTCTTCTATCCAGTCTCTTGTCTGGTCTCCTATCTAGTCTTTTGTCCAGTCTCGTGTCTAGTCTTCTATCCAGTCTCTTGTCTGGTCTCCTATCTAGTCTTTTGTCCAGTCTCGTGTCTAGTCTTCTATCCAGTCTCTTGTCTGGTCTCCTATCTAGTCTTTTGTCCAGTCTCGTGTCTGGTCTTCTATCCAGTCTCCTGTCTGGTCTCCAGTCTAGTCTTCTGTTCAGTTTTCTGTCCAATCTCCTTTCTAGTCTTCTGTCCAGTCTCCTGTCCAGTCTCCTATCTAGTCTTTTGTCCAGTCTCGTGTCTAGTCTTCTATCCAGTCTCTTGTCTGGTCTCCTATCTAGTCTTATATCCAGTCTCTTGTCTGGTCTCCTATCTAGTCTTCTATCCAGTCTCTTGTCTGGTCTCCTATCTAGTCTTTTGTCCAGTCTCGTGTCTAGTCTTCTATCCAGTCTCTTGTCTGGTCTCCTATCTAGTCTTCTATCCAGTCTCTTGTCTGGTCTCCTATCTGGTCTCCTATCTAGTCTTCTCTCCAGTCTCCTATCTAGTCTTCTATCCAGTCTCTTGTCTGGTCTCCTATCTAGTCTTCTATCCAGTCTCTTGTCTGGTCTCCTATCTAGTCTTTTGTCCAGTCTCGTGTCTAGTCTTCTATCCAGTCTCTTGTCTGGTCTCCTATCTAGTCTTTTGTCCAGTCTCGTGTCTAGTCTTCTATCCAGTCTCTTGTCTGGTCTCCTATCTAGTCTTCTATCCAGTCTCTTGTCTGGTCTCCTATCTAGTCTTCTATCCAGTCTCTTGTCTGGTCTCCTATATAGTCTTTTGTCCAGTCTCGTGTCTAGTCTTCTATCCAGTCTCCTGTCTGGTCTCCAGTCTAGTCTTCTGTTCAGTCTTCTGTCCAATCTCCTTTCTAGTCTTCTGTCCAGTCTCTTGTCTGGTCTCCTATCTAGTCTTTTGTCCAGTCTCGTGTCTAGTCTTCTATCCAGTCTCGTGTCTAGTCTTCTATCCAGTCTCTTGTCTGGTCTCCTATCTAGTCTTTTGTCCAGTCTCGTGTCTAGTCTTCTATCCAGTCTCTTGTCTGGTCTCCTATCTAGTCTTCTATCCAGTCTCTTGTCTGGTCTCCTATCTAGTCTTCTATCCAGTCTCCTGTCTGGTCTCCTATCTAGTCTTATGTCCATTCCCGTGTCGAGTCTTCTATGCAGTCGCTTGTCTGGTCTCCTATCTAGTCTTCTGTCCAGTCTCCTGTCTAGTCTTCTATCCAGTCTCTTGTCTGGTCTCCTATCTAGTCTTCTATCCAGTCTCTTGTCTGGTCTCCTATCTAGTCTTTTGTCCAGTCTCGTGTCTAGTCTTCTATCCAGTCTCTTGTCTGGTCTCCTATCTAGTCTTTTGTCCAGTCTCATGTCTAGTCTTCTATCCAGTCTCTTGTCCGGTCTCCTATCTAGTCTTCTATCCAGTCTCTTGTCTGGTCTCCTATCTAGTCTTCTATCCAGTCTCTTGTCTGGTCTCCTATCTAGTCTTTTGTCCAGTCTCGTGTCTAGTCTTCTATCCAGTCTCTTGTCTGGTCTCCTATCTAGTCTTTTGTCCAGTCTCGTGTCTAGTCTTCTATCCAGTCTCTTGTCTGGTCTCCTATCTAGTCTTCTATCCAGTCTCTTGTCTGGTCTCCTATCTAGTCTTTTGTCCAGTCTCGTGTCTAGTCTTCTATCCAGTCTCTTGTCTGGTCTCCTATCTAGTCTTTTGTCCAGTCTCGTGTCTGGTCTTCTATCCAGTCTCCTGTCTGGTCTCCAGTCTAGTCTTCTGTTCAGTTTTCTGTCCAATCTCCTTTCTAGTCTTCTGTCCAGTCTCCTGTCTGGTCTCCTATCTAGTCTTTTGTCCAGTCTCGTGTCTAGTCTTCTATCCAGTCTCCTGTCTGGTCTCCTATCTAGTCTTCTATCCAGTCTCTTGTCTGGTCTCCTATCTAGTCTGTTGTCCAGTCTCGTGTCTAGTCTTCTATCCAGTCTCTTGTCTGGTCTCCTATCTAGTCTTCTATCCAGTCTCTTGTCTGGTCTCCTATCTAGTCTTTTGTCCAGTCTCGTGTCTAGTCTTCTATCCAGTCTCTTGTCTGGTCTCCTATCTAGTCTTTTGTCCAGTCTCGTGTCTGGTCTTCTATCCAGTCTCCTGTCTGGTCTCCAGTCTAGTCTTCTGTTCAGTTTTCTGTCCAATCTCCTTTCTAGTCTTCTGTCCAGTCTCTTGTCTGGTCTCCTATCTAGTCTTTTGTCCAGTCTCGTGTCTAGTCTTCTATCCAGTCTCTTGTCTGGTCTCCTATCTAGTCTTTTGTCCAGTCTCGTGTCTGGTCTTCTATCCAGTCTCCTGTCTGGTCTCCAGTCTAGTCTTCTGTTCAGTTTTCTGTCCAATCTCCTTTCTAGTCTTCTGTCCAGTCTCTTGTCTGGTCTCCTATCTAGTCTTTTGTCCAGTCTCGTGTCTAGTCTTCTATCCAGTCTCTTGTCTGGTCTCCTATCTAGTCTTTTGTCCAGTCTCGTGTCTAGTCTTCTATCCAGTCTCCTGTCTGGTCTCCAGTCTAGTCTTCTGTTCAGTTTTCTGTCCAATCTCCTTTCTAGTCTTCTGTCCAGTCTCCTGTCTGGTCTTCTATCCAGTCTCGTGTCTAGTCTTCTATCTAGTCTCTTGTCTGGTCTCCTATCTAGTCTTTTGTCCAGTCTCCTGTCTGGTCCTCTATCCAGTCTCTTGTCTGGTCTCCTATCTAGTCTTTTGTCCAGTCTCGTGTCTAGTCTTCTATCCAGTCTCTTGTCTGGTCTCCTATCTAGTCTTTTGTCCAGTCTCGTGTCTAGTCTTCTGTCCAGTCTCTTGTCTGGTCTCCTATCTAGTCTTTTGTCCAGTCTCGTGTCTAGTCTTCTATCCAGTCTCTTGTCTGGTCTCCTATCTAGTCTTTTGTCCAGTCTCGTGTCTGGTCTTCTATCCAGTCTCCTGTCTGGTCTCCAGTCTAGTCTTCTGTTCAGTTTTCTGTCCAATCTCCTTTCTAGTCTTCTGTCCAGTCTCCTGTCTAGTCTTCTATCCAGTCTCTTGTCTGGTCTCCTATCTAGTCTTTTGTCCAGTCTCGTGTCTGGTCTTCTATCCAGTCTCCTGTCTGGTCTCCAGTCTAGTCTTCTGTTCAGTTTTCTGTCCAATCTCCTTTCTAGTCTTCTGTCCAGTCTCTTGTCTGGTCTCCTATCTAGTCTTTTGTCCAGTCTCGTGTCTAGTCTTCTATACAGTCTCTTGTCTGGTCTCCTATCTAGTCTTCTGTCCAGTCTCCTGTCTGGTCTTCTATCCAGTCTCTTGTCTGGTCTCCTATCTAGTCTTCTGTCCAGTCTCGTGTCTAGTCTTCTATCCAGTCTCTTGTCTGGTCTCCTATCTAGTCTTCTATCCAGTCTCTTGTCTGGTCTCCTATCTAGTCTTTTGTCCAGTCTCATGTCTAGTCTTCTATACAGTCTCTTGTCTGGTCTCCTGTCTGGTCTCCTATCTAGTCTTCTCTCCAGTCTCCTGTCTGGTCTTCTATCCAGTCTCTTGTCTGGTCTCCTATCTAGTCTTTTGTCCAGTCTCGTGTCTAGTCTTCTATCCAGTCTCTTGTCTGGTCTCCTATCTAGTCTTCTATCCAGTCTCTTGTCTGGTCTCCTATCTAGTATTTTGTCCAGTCTCGTGTCTAGTCTTCTATCCAGTCTCTTGTCTGGTCTCCTATCTAGTCTTCTATCCAGTCTCTTGTCTGGTCTCCCATCTAGTCTTCTATCCAGTCTCTTGTCTGGTCTCCTATCTAGTCTTTTGTCCAGTCTCGTGTCTAGTCTTCTATACAGTCTCTTGTCTGGTCTCCTGTCTGGTCTCCTATCTAGTCTTCTCTCCAGTCTCCTATCTAGTCTTCTATCCAGTCTCTTGTCTGGTCTCCTATCTAGTATTTTGTCCAGTCTCGTGTCTAGTCTTCTATACAGTCTCCTGTTTAGTTTTCTTTTTAGTCTTTTTTTTCTAGTTCTTACAGTTTGTGTTCTCCTGCTGCTGTGAGTCACAATCAGACAACAACAGCACAAAGCCTTCAGCCATCTGGGTGCCAGCTTCGTAAACCGCTCCGATGCTGAGGTTGACCAATATTCCTCACCAAACCCACTCTGATCCCCAATCCGAGCAGGACAATAAAATATCATGAGTTCAGTTCACTAATCATGTTCTCCAGCTGATCACACACTGACTCTGATAAAAGCAGCTCCTACCTGTTTGTAGTTCAGTCGTCGATTCAGTCCGTGGTAAAGAGTTCATGAAACTGCCCTGGCTCTTCTTGAGCAAGCCAAAATTTCCTGCAGTCCCCTCCTAAGATCTTCTGTCCTCCTCACACACCATCCTGCATGCCCCATCCAACCAGCAAAAAAATCCTCTAACCCTGTGTCCTCCAGGCCAACCCGCAGCCCGGAGTTCCTCCACTTCCGCCAGCTGCTGCTCCGTTTTAGCTAACTGCTAATAAAAACTTTCCCACACGAATCTGCTCGTCACATGTTGTGGAATAATCTATGGCAAGCAAATAAGGTATATAATCACTACGTAACCCCGGTGCTTCCAGCTGCTCAACCTGCAGACTCCACAGCACCAACCTCGCTGTGCCGGACTATTAGTCAACCCACAATGGTGCCCGCTGCTCTGCCAGCTATTGGCTGGTAGATGTAAACAAAATGCCAAAGTTGTGCCTGTCAAAATTAATATTTTATTATATTTTACCTCAAATATAATTTTAAAGGAAATAGTGTATTTTCATTCTACACCCCTCTAAACACCCCATGGAGACATTATTTTGTTAAAAATGTTGCTTTCTGTGAAAATATCTCATATTGTACATTTAATTACCATTTTATTGTTATTGTTTAGAGCAAAATCGTGTTAAGAATTCTCATGATGATGAGGTATAACATGTTACAGAATTTCTAATATGACAAACAAAAGCTAAGGAAATAAACACAAGTGAAAAAGATAGAAAGATGCGTTCTTTGTTGTATGACGCATGCTTCACCAGCTGAGGGCGCTGCACAACCAGTAACGTAACCTAAGGTGATTTTTTTTTTCTTGCCCGGAATAAATTTGGAAGAAAAAAGAAAAAAAAAGACTGGCAAGTATTTAGGGGAAGGAACAAAAATCTGTCAGTACTCACAATAGTATCTTATCATCTGTTTCTCACTCTTTAGCTGCAGATCAATAGATTTTAAGCCGCTCAGTCTGGAGATTTACTCAGAAAAGTGGCATTACACCTGCAAATAGGTTAAGTTCTTCAGATATGTTAGTAAGACTTTAACAGAATTAGTCAGAAAAGACTTTCAATCTAGTCACGTCTCATGTTTTTATGTTAATGTTTTTAAACGCAATTAACATTTTAATTATAAAATGGAACATAATTTACTGTCACATTTCCGAGTAAATCAGCTTTTAATCAAGCGGAACGTTTGTTTTTTTGTGTTTGTGTTTTTTTCATTTCCCATAAAGCGTTTGAAAAGCCAAGCATGAACTTGTTGGAGTTTGATATGAGAACAAAGGTAGCACGTACGGATCTGAACCACAGACTCCGGGGGAAGGGGTAAATGTGGGGTTGCATTCATTAAGGGCCACCACAGCTTGCAGCCGTCTTGGGCCCTTCACCAAAATGTAGCACGACGTCACCGCTTCCGCTCTGCACCCCCCTCTCCTCTCTCCTCCTCCTCTCCCTCCCCCAGCGTTGTTGGAGCTGGTCGACCGCCTGCAATCCAACATGGAGTAGAGAGAGATGGGGCTCTAGCGGGGCCACCCCACGGCAACAAACAAGCGACGACGCGCTTTTTACGCACAACTGGAAGCAGAGTCGTCGGCGAAAACATGCGCCTTAGGACCTAAAAACAGCGTATGTGAACGGTGTGTGTGTGTATATGTGTGTGTGTGCGCGCATGTGTATTTGGGGAGGGGGGTTACAGAGAACCAAGAGCTGGATTTGGCAACCCAAATTGTCAGTTTGGACTGAATGCTGAATGTGCTTTGGATATTAAAGTTCGCGACAAGAGGTGGCCGTTGGAATCCAGAACAGCAGCGTGTCTCCAGGGAAAGGAAAGGGAGAATTGAGGAGAAGAAGACGGAGTCGCAGCCAGTCGAGGACAAACCAGAGAGCCGACACTCGCACAAAAGGCGCACATAACAGGGGAAGGGGGGGGTGTCTATGCGGAATTGGAGAAAGAATCGGAGGTGAAAGAATGACGAGTGAAAAGTATGCAACCGCCGTGGTCCAATACCTGAGGTGAAACGAAGAAAATGATAGAAGAAACACACCCAAACGAGTAAGTACCGCAGCTTGGAAAATCTGGTCTGATTTCACGGTGTCTAGAAGTTGATTGGAGCAACTTATTAGAATCTGCAATCCAAAAACTCACCCTGCAACAATCTTGTTATCTACTGTATTTTCTTATGGTATTTATTTATTTTTTTGGGGGGGGGCAGTGCAGAATGGGAGATATTTTTTAGTATTATTTTGGAGCCCACATCCGTGGAATACAGTCTTGAAAAGGCGAGAGGGAACGAAGAGGAGGGAGGGGAGGAGAGGAATAAGCGTGGGTGGATCGGAAACATTTTCTGAAAGGATCTGATGCGCGTGAGCAGGCCCTGTTGCAGCGTAACTTAGATACTCAAACACGCCTAAGAAGTTCCACCTTCTCTAAACACACAATCAGCAACGGGCTCGCGCACCGTTTATCCGGTAAAACCGAGACAAGACGGCGGCGTTTACGCAGAGCTTCTTTTTTTTCTCGCTGGTTGGTCACATTTCGTGTGTGTGTGTGTGTGTTTGCTTCCAACCGAAGGGGGAAGTCTCACAGGATATGAGATATCCGATATGCCTCATCCGCCATCTCTTTCTCAATCGCCCTCATTTGCATAAACTACCGCGCTCCATTCATAAAAATATCTCGTTTAGAAGCGACGGCTTGCTTTGAAGGAGAAAACAAATCTTCAGCTCCTGGTTGAGTCGAGTTCCGTCTGCTTAGTTCACGCAGAGCCGCGGATCGTGCTTTGTGCGTCTGCCTGTGCGGAGCTGCAGGCCCTCGGAGCTGTTCGTGACTCCAGTGGGCCCCTTGTTAATGTTCTTTAGGTTACTGTTGGGTTTGTGGTAACGTGAAATAAAAAGTTCCCTTTCCGTTCCACTGTTTGACTGCACTCGGTGGGAATGCCTTGCAGATCTGTCGGTGGGGGTGGTAGGGCACCGGATTGTGGGGGGGGGGGGGGGGGGGGGGGGGGGGGGGGGGGGGGGGGGGGGGGGGGGGGTGTTGCACTGCTGTGGCGTGACGCTGGCTCATTCATAAAAACACTCTAACCTTCAGCGCGTTCCCATTCATGTCTGCTGGCCCCGGCTGTTCTACAAAGCAAGCGCGTAAGAGTCTGTGCCCGGTCCCACAGGGAACCTGGTCCAGGTCCCGGCTCCCCCTGTAATGGCAGGACCCACCGGCTACTTGGACGAACATTGTAACCAGAAGTCCCTTTCTGACTTTGGGATCGTTTCCTGTTTTTGACAGTATCTTTATGGCCTTGTTGTGAGCTTCTTTCAGATAAAGACTTTTCTTTTGTTGTGGCCTCATGTGCACACTAAACCACACCCAAAAGTCACGCGACTGAGCAACTTTCAACCAGCAAAACAAATGTTTTTGTGCTCTTTTAGCCTGATGTCACACACGGAACTCAAACACCGCCTGCTTTGTTGGTTTCATTTTCAAATGTTTCAGTCCAAGCTAGACTATTTTATCCAGCTCAGTCTTCTTTATATATTTATAATGTGACAACCAGGGCTGATCAGATTCAATGGTTCCTGGCTCTTTCCAATATGAACCAGAATTAGTTTTATCTTTCAAATCACTCACTATTTGTTTCATATCATAAAGATCAAAGCAGCCCAACGGTGATATTAAAGAGGCTATTCCGTTAAAAATGATTTTTCTGAGGTTTTTGTTGAATATTTTGGCTCCACAGGTGTTCTTACCTTAATATTGGTTGTGAAAATGGACCAATAACTTCTCTTTCAGTTTTTATCGCTCAAACTGCGCAGGTGGTGATAAAACCCGAGTTCGAATGGCCTGCTAAATGAAATTTAAGAGGCAATGTGAGTTTCTGTGTGTGTGTGTGAGACCTATACGTTTTCATGCACAACTAAACTGAGCTTTTGGCAGAACTCAAACTAATGGATTAACTCCCTGTTGAGAATTTGGCTCCAGTTTACATGTCACTCTGTCATTCTTCCGGTTTGTGTCACACAAAGTATCACTAAGTGAAGCAAACAGAGTAAAAAACGGACAACAACAATGCTGCAGCATAGTAGTTACAAACTGTACCATTTGATGCTGTTACATGTCAGATGCACACAGAGTCTTGTGGCAATTATTATATATTATCACTATTGATTACTGCTTCCTCATTGCGTCATTTCCTGAAGGGGCGGGGCTTAGCTCCAAATAGCTCGGCTTCTTAAAGTGGCCATTTACATGCAGAGAAATTCCAATTTCCAATTTGGTTTAACTTTTCAAAGTCCAGTTTGGTTCGATTTAAGTGTATACATTTTTTTAAAATCCCTCTTTGGGGAAATTTGTTCTCTGCAATTAACCCATCCCCAAGTGGGGAGCAGAGGGCTGCCTTTTTTATGGCGCCCGGTGGCATTTTGGGGTTCAGTATCTTGCCCAGGGATACTTCGACACATGGCTTTGTCAGGACTGGGGATCAAACCACTAACCTCTCATGTGTGTGTATTTCCTTATCAGAACTGAAGCCATTTATAGGACTCATGCAGTGCCTCATGGAAAACACACCCGTACTGTCACATTGTTTTACGAAGATGATGCATTCGAGCATCCTTCGCCTCGTCACACAGAGAGTAACACAATGTTCAGAGGATGTATTGATCTGCTACACAGTCAGCATGTCCACACTCAGTATTGGACAGGAGCTGCTCAGTGACATTCAGCTAAGGTCAAAGTGGAGTCGAAATATAATCCATCCCTGAATAAAACGCAGTCACAGAGAGAGCCATAAGAATTCTTCAGGCATGACTGTTCCCTCTGCAGGACTTATAGAATTGTCCTGTTTCTCACACAATCTTTTTGAAATGTTCTAATAATGAACATTTGATTAGTTGTACAAACTTATACTATGATATGCTGGGATGCAAGCATATCCAAGAAATGTGTGAACAGGCTGGATAAATTAATCAGGCGGGTGAGCTCTGTGGTGTGGACAAAGCTGGAGCCCCTGGTGACAGCGGTGGAGAGGAGGTCACTAAATAAACTTCTGGCTATCCTGGACGATACTAACCACTCTTTGCATGCAGTCATTCATACCCAGAGAAGCACGAGCAGCAGACGTCTACTCCTCCCCAGGATCAGGACCAACAGATTCAGAGACTCATTCAGTCCAAGGGCAATTAAACTTTACAATACCGCATATGGCAGGCGGGTGCAGAAGAACTAACTGGAAGGATTTTTTTTTTATGTATAGTTTTGACAGTGTTGTATTGTGGCTGGAAAACTAATTTCCCTGAGGATTGTCCATAAGGGATTAATAAAGTTTTCTTCTATTCTATTCTAATTCTGCTTGCATAGATGCATTTTTAGGATGTTGATCAGCTCGCGGCTCTATTTGTTCGAAACAAAGTACACATCTACATTTCTGGTAAAGTGGTACACCCAATCACACTTGGTTAACATAGAGTAGGAACACTTTTACAACTCTGTGACACCACATAATCTCTGAGATTCTTCTGAACTGCAGTTCTTTAGATTATTATCATATTAACTTACCTACAAATCCAAACACAAGAATGTGGTGCATTTCATTTTTACTCCTCAATCAGAACTGGAGATCATCCCAGAGCTGGAACTTTGACTTTCCAAGTCAATAATTCCTGGCTGACTTCAGTCTATAAATCTAATATGGCTGCTGCAACAAACTTATGTTTTTGCTTCTATTGATTGGTTTCTTAGTAATTTAGTCACACACAATTCTGTCCAGCCCTGGTTGGTGTACAGCACACTTTGTTATCAGCTCATAGTGCTAATGGCAGTTAGCCTGGTGTCCAAGCATTAGCAAATCCCAATGGTTGTCTGGCCTTCAACTAGAACATGGTTAAACCAGGTCTGATGCCAGGGGCGATTCTAGGATCAGAGCTTTGGGGGTGCTGAGCACCCAGAGAACTGCCCAGCCAGGCAAGATAAACTTTACTCGTCACAATGAGACTTCTTCCCTGTCTCTGTCAGTCCCTGCGCTCTAAATGTCTCTAGTTGTCCTGAGTTCTCTCTGACTGCCTCCTTAGTGCATTTAAATCCCTGTTCCTCCCTGTCCTAATCGTCTTTTGTCTCCGTAATCAGTCATCCTAATTTTACCATCTCTGTGCATTTCTGCAAATATCTTTATTAAATCATAAGATTCTTCAATTAATCAAGTCTCTAGCCTGTACAGCTATTATAGTGCATGAGTATCCACGGTATTAACCATTTATGACTCCTTTAAATACAAAATTTTAATATGTATGTGCATTTAATGTAGAGAAGGGATATCTGCTTGCAAGGTGTTGTTTGAGAGGGTTTCTAGTGTCAGGAATGAAGTGATGAAGCTGTTTACTTCTGATCAGATCAGCCATTACATGTTTTAATGAACGTTATGAATGAGGTCTTTTATGCTGACAGTATTTACACAAAAAGAGAATGAAGTGGTGAAGCTACAACGGGCAGCTTAAATTGGTCAAAAGAAGAGAAAAGTTAAAGAATCGGTTCAAATTCTGATGCTTTTGTTATCATTACTGCAACATATCTTACAGAAAGTTAATCATTTCACTTTCACACCAGACACAGTCAGACAGAAAAACATGCAGCCTGTCTACAGATGAACTTCCTCTGCAGACCCATGGTAATTTTTTCAGTTTTTTCTTTCCCTCTGTACTCCCCCTCCACATGCATCATGTGGAACAGATGCTTTTCACAGTGTTTCCTGTGTTTCACAGAGGGACTCATCACTGCCTGCTCTCCAAAGCCTGTAGGCCAGATAATGGCCTGAGCTGTTTATATCAGGAGACCAAACAATGGACCTGGATTGTTCGGCCCAGTTTTTAACAAATCAATGCTCATCAGCTGACTGGATGACCAAGATTATAATAGCTTGTGTTTTCATTCACTTGGCTGCGTGTTTGTCTCTTGTCACAATCCACAGGACTGGTTTCAGAAAATTCAGATTCTTCACAGCTTCTCAGTGAATGAACTCTGTAAACTCTTGGTTCTTCTGGGACAATTTAATGTTTTTACTTCATGTGACACCACCAATCCTGGGAAATACTTAAAGTATGTTTGAGTACATCAGTGTGTTTTATTACATGGAAAATATGAAAACATTTTGTTTTTAATATTCTAGATAGAAAAATTGCATGAAATGCTAATTTGTTGAATCTCCATAAAGGTCCTGTATTATGTTATTTTACAGCTTTCAACATCTGTGATAGACACATATATGATAAAATCTTACCTTTGATGTTATAAAGTCTGTCCTGAAATATAACTTATATTCTCGAGTTATTCTCAGACCAGGAAGTAAAACACTCGGTTTAACTAAAATCCCATCTCTCCTTCAGGGCCCCTCGTGAGTGCTGCCCCTCGAGCTGCCTGAATAAAATCATGAATAAATTCCTGTAACTCTCACAGCTAAATAAACATTTTNCACTGAGACATTTTTAGAAAGTAAAATACTACAAACGGTGGTGTTTAGTGTCTTGCTTCAGACTCTGGCAGCTCGGGGTGTGTGTGTTTAATCTGCAGGTCCTGGTGTAACATTGTTACATCACTATGTTACAGTCAGGTGGTTTTCCAGGAGAGAGTGGAGCAGCTGCTCAGAGCGCAGGATTCAGGAGGATTACTAAGAAATATGTGTATTAAACCAAAAACCAGTCTGGAGGGTTTAATAAGGAAATAACATCATAACATGGTTAAAAGATACAAACAGCTGATTTTACATGATACAGGAACTTAAAAGCTCTGTGCTACGTGTTTGGATGGTTGCACACAGGCTGCTACAGTTTCCCCTCAAGTGTTTGGACATGGCTTACAGAACAATTAGTTTCATAGAAGCTCTTAAAAGGTGATCTTAGTTAAAGGCACAATATGTAAGAATTAGACCTTTGAGGTCAAATTGTGAGTCCTGCAGTTTATGTAGGAAAACAAAACCATCTGCTCTCAGACACTCACCCCCTCCCCTCCATGATTTTTTTGCTGAGTTGCCAGTTCCAATGTTGATCCTGGTTTTGTTTCTCCTGTATTTGTTCAGTTTTGAGGAAGGATGCTGTGGTTTCTTAGGTTTACTATAAGTTACCCCAATCAGATTGTGAAATGGTCCAGTAGGCTGATTGGGGAACCACCATTGAACCCAGCCTCACTGTATACTCGGCAGGTACGGCGTAGGGGTAACTCAATCCTGAATGACCGGCTGCATCGCTGTATCATGAGTTCCAGTATTTGCCGTCCAAGAGACAGCTAAGAGTACTGCGCTGTGCGACAAAGCGATATAAAAACAGCATTGTCCCAGCAGTGATTAACTCTATAAATAGTACTAAGAGTAAATTGTTTTTAATGTGGTTTTTATTATCTTGTTTTGTTTGTATGATGTATTGTATTGTTTTATGTTTGAGATAAGGCCTAAACCTGCTGTCTGAAACTTAATTTACCCAGGGGTATGAATAAAGGAACTTGAACTTGCTGCTGGTCGTTGTGGAATTCCAGCTGCTTGTGTTGAAGACTTGGTAACCTGCAGGTTGACATGTGATTCACTATGGAACCAGGAAGTCTGGACGTGTAAACAATGATTGTGTCCTGGAACAGAAACTAGAGACCACCCAGCTGACCGAGATCCAGATCTGTTATAATCTAACTTTACTTTCATCATCAGTGGAACATTGAACTGTTATGTATTGTATCTTTAAGGGCAGGGTTAAAAGCTGTATTGCTGTAGAAAAGTTATTTCGAGTTATGAGGATGTACGGTGTTCACAGTAATGATAAACAGTAAAACCAAATTTGTTGTTGGATTTTTGTGATTACAGTCTAAACTGATGTTGACCGAATGTGTTTTGTAAATTGGCCTTCAATGCTTCTTCTTCTTTTTGGGTTTGATGTCATGCAGATGCCTGTGCAAACCAACCTGCATGTAGATGCTGCCATGCACTTGTTTTTGTTGTTTTACAACACTTAACTCATACTGCTTATAAAATCAGGTGCTCCGTGACCGTCTGAAACAATCCCTAAGAGCTTTAACCTAAAGTTAAAAGTGGTTAACTAAGCCTAACCTATAAGCTGTCAATCACTCTGCAGTGTTTATGGAAGCTAAACATGCTGCCATTTCCTACCACATCTGTTTTCATTTGTTGGTGGGAAAGGGAAATAATGGACAGTGAAAACCAGAGCGTGACCTCGAGCTGTGAAGCTTCACTGTATCTCTGTAAACAATAAGACAACCCATCAGGAGTTTGGTCATGACATTTTTTAATGTACTGACCCTTTTTTGAGTTATAAAATGGATTTCAGTTCCACACCTGAACATTTTTCTGTACACTGGTTCACTTACAATAGAGCAATCTTATTTTGTCTTGAGACTGATTGCGAAAGGCTTTTAATTGGAACAGGTGAGTCCATCTTGGGCAGTTCTCAAGTATAAAGATGCATTATTAGGTGTCAAGATGAGACATGAGGATGTCTTGTCCAGCCACTTTTATGGGAAAAAATCCCAAGTATGTGTGCTTTTTTTCAACAGCCCAGTGATTCCTATAAGTAGCTAGCATCAAAATATCTCCACATATTTAGACCAGGATAGCCCTAAGAGAACAGGATTCCTAGTGTTTGTTATGCAAATCTTTTTCCGTTGGTTTGGTGCCCTGCAGCTGGACCACAGTTTGTCCAATTACAAGATAAACTATTGACATCTGACAGTTTATGTAAACGACATCACCTGATTACACACACCTATAGGCTGAAGACGTGTTGGATGTCTATCTTAGATGCAAAGAGGATTAGAGTACTCCTCATTGCTTTCACTTGAACCAAGGCGTTAACACGAACAAAGAAAAGTGAATGTGAGGCTTTATTAAGGCTCTGTAAGAGCTTAAGGGCCAATCAGCTTAATTTCAGTAGCATTTACACTCAGATGGAGGGGCGACAGAGTCACTTTTTATACAGTGGGGCAAAAAAGTATTTAGTCAGCCACCAATTGTGTAAGTTCTCCCACTTAAAAAGATCAGAGAGGCCTGTAATTTTCATCATAGGTATACCTCAACTATGAGAGACAAAATGAGGGAAAAAAATCCAGAAAATCACATTGTCTGATTTTTAAAGAATTTATTTGCAAATTATGGTGGAAAATAAGTATTTGGTCAATAACAAAAGTTAATCTCAATACTTTGTTATATAGCCTTTGTTGGCAATGACAGAGGTCAAACGTTTTCTGTAAGTCTTCACAAGGTTTTCACACACTGTTGCTGGTATTTTGGCCCATTCCTCCATGCAGATCTCCTCTAGAGCAGTGATGTTTTGGGGCTGACGCTGGGCAACACGGACTTTCAACTCCCTCCAGAGATTTTCTATGGGGTTGAGATCTGGAGACTGGCTAGGCCACTCCAGGACCTTGAAATGCTTCTTACGAAGCCACTCCTTCGTTGCCCAGGCGGTGTGTTTGGGATCATTGTCATGCCGAAAGACCCAGCCATATATAACAAAGTATTGAGATTAACTTTTGTTATTGACCAAATACTTATTTTCCACCATAATTTGCAAATAAATTCTTTAAAAATCAGACAATGTGATTTTCTGGATTTTTTTTCCTCATTTTGTCTCTCATAGTTGAGGTATACCTATGATGAAAATTACAGGCCTCTCTGATCTTTTTAAGTGGGAGAACTTACACAATTGGTGGCTGACTAAATACTTTTTTGCCCCACTGTAACTATAACTGTCAGTCTTTGTTTTATTGTACGTTACAGAATAAAATTTGACTTTCTAATTATTCCTGCTGCTGTTTGAATGAAAGTGTTTCCAGGACTGTCTATATTTTCATTTGGAGCTGAACTCCAGTCATTCTCACCATTATGAGAGAATATTGGCTCTGTAATGATCTGTGGGTGATCAATCAGAGAACCCCTGCTGACTTTGCATTTTGATTGGTCAGTTGAATGTGGCATGTTATCCTTTAACACTGCTCTCATGTCAATCAGTGCACTCATTTACAGCAGCTGTTGAGTCTTGTGCTGCAAAAACATGTGACTGTTCCACATAACTATAGCTGATTGACAGAACGTCAATCAGACTTTCCCTCGGGAGGCTCTTGTGTTAATAATTGTGAATTAACTCGCTCCATTCTGCCTCCTACAATCTCACTTCCTGTCTCTATCTGAATGAGAAAGGCTTAAAATGAAAAATCTGAGATAATAGGAAGTTTTCTTCTTTGAGGTTTTTGTCCAGCTGGCTCTCATTCATCATTTGACCTGACCTAACTGCATTACCTTACAGGTGTTTATGAAGTGTGTCTGGAAGTAACTAAACCAAAGATATTTAGTTTACAGTTTTATTAAACACAACATCAGTAAATCTCCACATTTGAGAAGCAGCAGCAGCTGTTTGTGTGAGCACCAGGAGTATCAAGCCATGCTGTGAGACACGGTCAACATTCAGGATATCAGAACAATAAATCAACAATCAAACGACCCTGATTGTGAAGCGCCCTTGAGTCACTTCCTGATTGCAACAAACAGAGCATGTACTGTGTAGAGAGGTGAGTGGATGGATGAGGGTGCTGTTGGTCAGGCAGAGGTGTGGCCGCTTTTTCTTTATCACAGGAAGTATAAACCACCTATAGCACACACTGCTGAACTGGCCCATTTATCTGTCTTATCTTATCTGCAATCACACAAATACATTTTCAGGGTTCTGCAAACTCTGAAACACCTTAAATAACTTGTTATGTATTTGTGCATGTGTAACATGCTGCTATTTAGTTTGGTTTTAAAACTATATGCAAACAAAATGTGAAAAAATATGAATTTAAAATAAATTACAATTAGGACGTATATAAATGAATTCTACTGGAGTGTAACCTGCTTATAATATATTTTTGTAAGGATTCTTGGAATCTAAATTTAAAAATAAAGAAATAATGCAAAAAAGATACAGAAAGGATTCCTTTTGGCATCGTGTTGCTTGAATCTCAAAGTTGATGCCACACATCTAATTCTACTGTAGAGTGACTTTTCATGAATTTTCACACAGCTGCAAATGTTCAACTTTCATGTATGAGAGAGTTTTACTATCACAAACCTTTTGTGAACTTTAGGCTGAAGAAAGCAATAATATACTGTCTCTTAAAGATGGTGCTGTGTATTTAACATTGTTTGTTGCTTTATTTAGTTTTATACTTCTTTAAGTCCTTGTAATTTGCTGATAAGCCAACATGCTCAGTTAAACAGAATGTAATAAAGGGATATTTCTGTGTGTTGTATTTGTACTCAAAAATCTGCATTTCTGAGGTTCAAGTCAGAAAAATCAACCAAAGTGGCATTCCAACTCACAGTGCTGGAGATTCCTACTCAACCTCCATAATTGGAGCTACTACACTGCTTCCATTAGTAAACAATAATAATAATAATTCTTTATTTCAGACACTAACAAAAGGTCATTAAAAAGGTACAAGATACTTAAAGTACAATGAAAGTATATACTTGTTTTATATATCTAAGTACAGTATTACCTTTCTTTAAAGAAAAAGGCTTATATACCACATTCCACATACTTGATTTGTATTGTGTGACTTTTCTCAGGGTTTGTTAGACCCACTATGATGTTATTCATGGACAAATCAAGTTTGCCTTAGTGTTAAAATGCAAAGAAATACATTGTTATTGGCTTGAATTGCTCACAGTAGTTAGCCTGGTTATAGAGCCCAGCAGTTAGAATATCCAGCTAGTTTTCTGACTTGCAATTGGAACATGGTTATTTGGTTGTTAAGTCATTCCGGAGTCAGACGTCTTGACTTACGAGCATTTTGTTCCAGTAGAGGTGGAGACCAAAAACAATCTAAAAGATAAATGTTTATGGCTCTTTTCTGCTGCTGTAGGCTGAACAACTGTGAAACCTCTTTAGAGATTAGACAGCGCTAATGGCTTCAGCATCACTCAGAAATATCTTCCTTTTCTGTCCATGTTCCTCACACCACAATCAGAAGGTCTATAAGAGCAACAGCCACAACATCATGGAGAAATAAAGTGAACTGGAGCTGTTTTCAAATATTAAAAATGTATTTGACAACGTTCTTCAGAAATGCACCTGCGTGGAAATGTAGTTATGACAGTGAATGCTCGAGTAACAAGGGCTGATTGTTGTAGTGTACAAATTACTCATAGCTATATTAATATTCAAATATTTTCCACCTGTTGGTGAAGTTGCTGCTTACAGTAAAACAGTAGATGAGCATTTCAGACTGTTGAACTGTTACATGCTATAGACTCTGTACTGCAAATAAACCAGATACATTTTTTTAAGAAGCAGAAGCTCGACAAACACTTCACCTTTGTCCTGATGGTTTATAATAAATTACAAAAGGGCATGATTTATAAATTTCCTGTTCTTATCTGATGTAGTAAGCTCCTTTCTTATCATTCACCCAAAATGACTCATTCAAATGTTGTGTAACTGATCTTTATTACATCTAAGTGAGACTTTTGAAGCCTTTGTAGCCTTTAATATACAGCAGATTTGTGTCTTTTATCCTGTAACAGAGCTTTTTTCACCATTAAGCATTATCCACAGAATTAGACTCACAGTCCCCAAATGTTAGTGTGTACATTAGTTTCAACATGTTTAGTCCTTTCCAAAAGCTTTGCTACTGGTTGTGGCTGGCTGTGTGTTCTAACCACAGATTACAGGGTCTGTCAGCAGACAAGGTTCTAAATAGAGATCTGATGGTGATAGCCTGGATCGTCTGTCATACAGAGAACATGGGTTTTTAGTGCAGAATTTGCTGTTATTGCTGTGTGTGTGTGGGTGTGTGGGTGGGGGGCTGGTCTTGAATTGGTTGTTCTATATCTAGAAATCATGCATGTTTAAATCGTGTTGAACTGCTGTTGCACTTTCATGGATTTCCAAATGAAACATCCCCATAAACTAAAATAATAAACTACATCAAAGGAGTTGCAATTGAGATATCAACATGTTTCATGTTATTTGAACTTCCTTTTAATCACATACTTTAACAAAAAACTGAACTGAAAAACAAATCTAACGTTTGTTTGGTTTAATTTGTATTCAGTATATTAACTAGAAAAGCACTCGGAGAGCGCAGACCTCCGCCAAGGGAACATATTGTAGAAAGTACTATGTCCGTATTCCTGGATCAAGACGGTAATCCGGATCATCCCCAAAATCTAATCCATTGTTACTTGGGTCATTTCTGACCTTTCCTGAAAATTTCATCAAAATCCATCCATTAGTTTTTGAGTTATCCTGCTAACAGACAGGCAAACTCAGATGAAAACATTACATCCTTGGCAGAGGTAATAACGTTTGGGGGTAATAAACTACACACATGTTGTAGCCACAGCTATCCTGGGACACACACTGACAGAGGCGAGGCTGCCAGGTGCCACCGGACCCTCTGACCACCACCAAACAGGCACCGGACCCTCTGAACCACCACCAAACAGGCACCGGACCCTCTGACCACCACCAAACAGGCACCGGACCCTCTGAACCACCACCAAACAGCCACCGGACCCTCTGACCACCACCAAACAGGCAGGATGGGTGCCCAAGGACACAATGGCAAGGCGACTGTGGAGCAAGGATTCGAACCAGTGACCCTCTGGTTACCAGATGACTGCTCTACCACCAGTCTTCTGAACTGAGTTCCCTCCCCACTAGGCTATGGCCGCCCGCCAAGAGTTAAGATGCTAGCATTGTTAAACAGAGCAGACATTTAGCAGATAATTAAAGTTGTTTTGCCCCGATTTAATAGTCTGTTTGTTGAAATATAAGTAGTTTATTGACATTTCCATTTTAAATTTCTATTATTTCTTTTACTGCTCTTCAAGTTTCCCCACGCGGCAGAGAAGAACCTGAATGACTTTTTTTACCCACACCCATTGTGGTTTGACATAACAAATGAAATAGTATCTGCCCACAGACTGTGCTGCTAAAGCTGCCAGCAACAACTCCGAACCTCCAAATTTAGTCAGCAGTTAGTTTCATAATACTTAAAGTGGCTTTTGGCCTCACATGTCCTTAATGTGCAAACACCACAAACCTTTAACAGCCAAATGGAAAAGTCTCACTTTACGTGTGTGTGTGTGTGTGTGTGTGTGTGTGTGTGTGTGTGTGTGTGTGTGATTTCTGACCTCCTGGGGACCCGTTTCCTGACTTTTACTATCTTTCTGGGGTCCGAGGGTTCTTGTGGGGACCGAAGCCTGGTCCCCATGGGGGGGACTCCTCTTTTTAGGGTTAGGGGTTAGGTTTATAGGTATGGTGTGAATAGAGTTTTAGTTAGTCTTAGGGTTAGTTATAGATCAGTAATGGTTAAGGTTAGTAAAAGGGTTTGGGTTAGGTATAAATCTAGTTACTAAAATCAATGGAAGTCAATGGACGGTCCCCATAAGGATAACAAAACACACTTGTGTGTGTGTGTGTGTGTGTGTGTGTGTGTGTGTGTGTGTGTGTGTGTGTGTGTGATTTCTGACCTCCTGGGGACCCGTTTCCTGACTTTTACTATCTTTCTGGGGTCCGAGGGTTCTTGTGGGGACCGAAGCCTGGTCCCCATGGGGGGGACTCCTCTTTTTAGGGTTAGGGGTTAGGTTTATAGGTATGGTGTGAATAGAGTTTTAGTTAGTCTTAGGGTTAGTTATAGATCAGTAATGGTTAAGGTTAGTAAAAGGGTTTGGGTTAGGTATAAATCTAGTTACTAAAATCAATGGAAGTCAATGGACGGTCCCCATAAGGATAACAAAACACACTTCTATGTGTGTGTGTGTGTTACACAAAAGCACAAACATTGTGGGCGAATCTGCAGTCGCTTTTCCGTGCGGGCTGTTTGTCTGCTATCACCCAGTCAGTCTGTCATTCATTCACTTTTATGAATGCGTGTGGGTGGAGTTGGTGAACCAGTTTTGCCAATTGTGTGTGTGTATATGTATGTATGTGTGTGCATGTGTGTACGCATTAGATCTTGAGACTGTCTAAGCTAATTATATAACACCTCTGTCATTCACTCCCACTCTGCCTCTCTCCCTCCATATCTCCCTTTTAATGCCTGTCTTTATCCCTCTCCCACACACACACTCAGCATCAATAGAATATACAGAGGCACATCCTGTTATTGTCACGTCGTCCATGTGGATTGTGATGGTGTGCATTGTGTCCCTGTGAGGGTGTTGGCCATCATGCTACTGCTGGAGATACTGTAGCTCCATATTTTACCTCTCGTGTCCTGTTTGTTTTTCTCATCTATTGTTTTTATGCCATTAAAGACTAAACTGTAGCTGTATTATCAGTCCGTTTGTGGGATCAAGACTCCAGTCTGCTGTTTTTTTCTCTCTTGAATGTTTTATATCTGAGATAAGAATGTCTTATTATCTGGTTTGACAAATATTTTTGGGAGTGACTCATTTATCTCATGATAGGTCGTTAATAAATTCTATTACCTGCTAGTTATATTAATTCTGGGCTAAAAACTGACTTTTGATTGAATTTAATAAAGTCATCTTAACATTTGGCCAATCTAATGATAAATTTGGCAAACAGTTTCTTAAATTTCCAAGAAATATGCCTGAACTGAACATTTTAAATTAAAAAAATAAATAGATTTTACAATTTCAGTGTTTTTTTTACTTGATGCACAAAGACAGAAAAAATGCACACCTCTGCTAACAATAATTCAAAATCTGCACATTACTCACACATATTCTTATTTTGTCATGTGATTTATGCCTATGTGCCTGTCCTGTCTGTGACAGTTGCATAGAAAGCGCTTGAATCTCTTCTTTGATGTTCAGTACACCAGAATTCACAGGTTAAATTACATGTAGATTTTCTTTGGGTTCGTATGTCCTGGTGCAACACCTCCCACTTCAGAACAGCAAGGACCAGGCAAAGTCGTGACTTACGACTCCCTCAAACCGTCTGGCAAGGTGTTGACGCAGGACTATAATAAACTCTCTGTGGCATTAAAATAAGTCTGAGTTCAGTATTTGTTTGAAAAAATCTAAGACAGGTTAAAATGTTATGTGCTAATAAAAGAAAAAGTCTTTTTGATGCGTGTTGTATCTGATAACGACAACAACATATGAAATTATGTCCTTAAAGGGTTTTATCTTCTGTTTGTTTGTTTTTTTTACTTTTTAGTGACAGCTACATCGTGCGTGTAAAAGCGGTGGTCATGACACGGGACGACTCGAGCGGTGGCTGGTTGGCTCAGGACGGGGGAGCCCTTAGCAGGGTGGGGGTGTGCCGCCTCCTTCCGACAGAGCAAACTCCTGTTTCTGGTTTCGGCAAGTCCCAGTTCCTCATCAGAGGAGAGCGGCTGCGTGATAAACAGGTAAAACCCATTAATCCCTGGTTCACACCTGCTTCCTAAATAGGTCTGAGATGGAAATGACTGATTGATCTGAGTTAATTGAATTTGATGCTCAGGTGATTCTGGACTGTCCTCTGAGGAAGGATCTGGTGTACACAATTGCAATGCCAACATTTCATCATTGGAAAGTGGAGGACAGGAGGTGTGGTCTGTCCTTCCAGAGTCCAGCTGATGCTCGAGCTTTTGACCGGGGGGTGCGGAAAGCAATCGATGACTTGGCTGAAGGTAGGCTGAGCTGCTGTGTAACCATCCAAACCATGTCATGATAGACTTAGTCCAGAGCGTGAACTTCTGTTTAAAACAATGTTCATCCCTTATTGAGAGGGGTTGAAAGGTAAAAGAAAGACTAAAAGATTTGAAATAACTAAAAACATGAAAAGCCTTGTAGTTCTTAGAGGGATGCATATCACTCCCTGCTTTTCATGCCAGATTTGTAAACTGGGATCAACCTGTGGTGAGGATTGATGGACTTATAGCTCTTCTGTTCAAGTCTTGAAAATGTTTTATGCAACATTACAAGATGTCACATGATATTTGTGAATGACTCTCAGCTACTAACACTGTAACTCCACATCTGTAAAACTAACAGAGTTATAGCAGTTTTTGCTTCATCTTCTTGGATGAGATTAGCTGCGGGGGCCATCTTGACTTGGATTGATTCCAAAGGTTATTCAGACGTAGACGTGTGTCCAGCAAAAAAGATTCTGTGGGTTTCATTAAAACTCATCCCTTGGTTAATGACATATCTTCTAACAAATGCAAACAAATAGGTGAAAATATTATCAATCGTCTCTTGCCTGTCGGTGACTGTTGTGTTTACTTGTTTGAGCACAGGACAGTAAAGGATGATGCAATCCACAGGTTAAACCAGTACGTCCCTGCTGTGGCATGAATGAAAGCAGAATATGTGGAGAAACATGTTTCTAAAATTAGATTGTCTAAAGTTTTGACAAGTGACAAGATGGTGAAGTTTATATCCAGAAGTAGCAAGACCATGAAGTTATCAGAGAATATGAAATGCAGAAAAAATATACTGATGACCTAAAAGAGGCACGTTTCTAAGAATCAGTCTGCAGAGCTGTTTACTTCACTTCAGTCTCTTTTTTTCATTATAGGCTCCACGACTTCCTCAACAGCACTCCAAAATGAGAGCGAATTGGGCGATGATGACGTCTTCACTGTAAGCCCTTCTTGTAATTAATTAACTATGAATCTTAGCAACTTTTGATTCAAATTACTTCCTTTTTTGGTCAAGTAAAAAAAAACTAAATGAAATGGTCAACAGCTTAAATAATCATTGAAGACAAATCTGCTGCTTTTTTCTAAGCATTGCATTTTGTTCTTCATGTGTTCAACAAATTCTTGGAAGAGCCTAGAAAATTAATTCATGAAAAAAAGGTGTTTGGCTGAAAACACCTTGCTTTTTCTTTTAATATTAAAATTTTTCATGAGAATAATTGACTGTTGGTAAACAGTTTTAGTGTCTCTTGTGGCTAATTTCATCTTTGAGGTTTAATTTGCACATCGTGTGGTTTGGTTTGTCACATAAGGTCAAAGTTGATGTGTCTCTGAGCTGGCAGCAGGGGAAGTCACCGAGCCAAGTGTCAGACCATGTGTCATTCTTTTTTTATTATCCAGCAGCAGCACAAATTGTGGTGGGATCTGTCCTATTCAGTATGCAGTATAGTCTGAACAAACAGATACTGTTTCACAGGTGTTTCACAGGCTACAGTAAGTGCTTCTAGGCACAGATGCTAAAAGAAAACAAGTATTTATTTATTTATTAAAATTAGGGATGTCCAGATCTGATCACGTAGTTTCAGACTCGATCGGAATCAGATGTTACCTCTCGATCAGGGCTTGGCCATATATGTTCTGTATATATATTCTCATTAGATTTTTACGCATTTATACACCTTTTAGTGTGACGTCAGTATCCGCAATGTATGTGAATGTGAATATCTTAACAGTCCTGTAGTCTACACAACAGTGGAGAAGATGAGGACTTATAAAAGCCTCAATGCCTATATTTTCTTCGAGGTAAGCTTTTTTAATTGGCTTGGGGGGTGATGTTGTGTTGAGAATGTTTCCACGTTAGCTCCACTAGCTTCGCTAACCACGTTAGCATGAGTCCTGGTGTTAGTTTATAGTCATATTAAAATCCCTATGATGTTATCTTAAACTCACTTTTTCTTCAGTGTGTGCTTTCGGATTGTTTGCATGCTCACAGTACAGAAATGTGCTCTCGTCATGTTTGTTTTTACACACAAGTAACAACTTCATGACTCTCCACCGTGAAGAAGCCCAGGGGAAACCTCAGGATGCGCTTGAGTGGCCACACTCGGCTGTCCTGGTCCCAGGACTGTTGACTGGCTGTCCTTTACCTGCAGCTAAATATTAAAATAGGGTGAATTAAATACAAAATAAGGAATGCCCTGGATCTGTTTATTTGCTCCTTTTTATTCTTTTTTTAAAGAGTTCATTTCATACAAATTTCAGGACTTTGTTGTTTTTTCTTAAGTATTTACCAGTAATATGAAACATTTTATATCTAAAAAAAACATCAGGAAACACTGATTAACAGACCTTTCAATCTGTCTGTATTAAAATCCGTGTGGTTCTGGCTCCTTCCGTAAGATTTCGGCAGCAGCTCGTTCATATTCATTATTTGAATTTGCTGGACTCTGATTGGCTAACAAACTAGCCTATGAGCGCAAGGTATACTGTTTCCTGCCCCACTGTGCATGGCAACATCAGACGTCGTGTCTTCCTGTATGCTACCTTATGCTAACAGCTTTTAGCCAGCAGCATGCTAGGTCTGGTTTCAACTGCAGGAGCTGATGAATGCTAATGAACAAAGGAGTTGTGATGAAACAGATACAGGCCGTTAGAACTCTGGTTTTATCACCACCTGCGTAGTTTGAGAGATTAAAACTGAAAGAGAAGTTGTTGACCTGTTTTCACCCACTATGAAGGTAAGAACACCTGTGGAGCTAAAATATTCAACAGAAACCTTAGAAAAACTGTTTTTAAATGGAAGGACGTCTTTAATGTATTATAGATCGGATCGGGATTCGGCATCGGCAGATACTCAAAATCAAATGACTCAGACTCGGACTTGAGAGCAAAAAAACTTGATCGGGACATCCCTTATTAAAATATGTTTGAAAAAACAATGGATGTGTAATATACATATGATTTGATAAGTAAGATTAAGATTTGTGAGATGTATTGGCTCTGTGGTGCAGCATTTGTCTTTTTGTCCTGCAACAACAGCAAAAGTAACTGCTGCAGTGATATTTTTCCAGAGTTGTGGAGAGCCTGAGTGTTGTGGTGTGTTTTAGCATCTGATAGGCCTTTAAATACACTTGAGTTGGGCTTCCTGGATTTTATTTTAACATCTGTCCAGTAGTTTAAATAAGACAATCTTTAGACACATCTGTTGGGTTTGCCTTAAATTGCTTTGTTGAAATATTGTAAACTTAATTTTATTAACTCTGGACATCATATTTGTTTTCTTTCCTTGCAAAAGGAGATGGAGAGTATGTGTGTGTTTGTGTGTCAAGGCCTCTGCTTTAAATTGAAAACACCTCTCTCCCTCCCACCTCCTCCTCCTGCAGTGTAATTTGACTCCAGGGCGAGCAGGCAGGGTCACAAGGTCACTTCCTGTATCCCACCAACTCCCTCCCTCCACATGCGCACACACACACATTCACTCCACCCTCCCAGCCACAGAACCAGCAGCTGTTTCCCAGTTTAGTGAGGGGCTGGTGATTTACGAGAGGAAGTGCCTCGTGGTTCATCTTTGACTTGAGATGTCTGTTAGGGCCAAGACTAATAGGTGTTCTGCTGGGAGTGTACACAGAGACACACACAAACACAGGAGGAGTGGAGAGGTGAGGCGCTGGTGGTGGTTGGGGGTGGGGTGTGTGTAGAGGGGTTTCAGTAGAGCAAATCCAAAGCAGTCTGGTTTGTGTTGTTTTGAATCTCAATTGGAGTGAAAAACATGGATGATGCTGTCAGAACTCATGGACTGCTGAGATTTTGGGGTCTTTGCCTCTATGTCCACAGTCCACACACACACACTATCCTTACCATGCCACAAAAACTGCTCAGTGTCAGCTTAAGGAATTCAACCCATTTATTTAGTCAAATATGAAGTACACAAATTCTTTCATTTCACTGCACTGATGAAGTCATCAACATCATGTTAGAAATGTGCTCACTCCTTTTCTCATGTTTTCCTAGCTGTTAGTTTACTCTGTTTATGTGGCAGTTATGATATTATTGATGATTTCAGCACAGTTTTCATTAATGTTAGCCTGGGCTAATGACCTTTCCAAAAGTTAGTGTCAGTAGTGGCAGAGCTTGCGAGAAATGCTGTAGCAGATTTACTGCTATTTAGGGGATTGGATGAAGATGGTTGGAGGGGATTGACATACTTCCCCAAATCATTCCTCATTCAACAAACCTAAACTTAACCCAAGCCTTCCTTTGGCTGTCTGTTCTGCACGTCTCCTCTCTCTATTTTGGCTCATCCACAATAGGGGGAGTGAAAACTATTGAAGCAATTCTGGGCTTATTCCAGGAGAGTGAAATGGGCCTGTTGAAGGATGAATCCTCCCGAGCTTTGAGCCGGGACATGTTTTGTGTCAGAAAATAACTTGAAATGCCCTCTGTCTAGCCTTGGACTAGAACATATAACAAGAGGATATCCAGAAATCCTCCCCCTTTCTCTGTCCTCTTGTGCAGTTTGAGCTTGCAGTTGAAAGTCTGGATTGTGTTTTGAATTAGTTGTAGCCATGGAGGCCAGAGTCAGACTGGTTTTTACACCATATTAACTCCTCCCTCCCGGTAATGGCTTCTCCAGGGGGGCGGAACCAGGAGCAGAGGCAGCATGTTATGTTATTTTTGGCCGGCTGCTTTAAAGGCTTTGTAAGAAAGCTGGGAGAAATTCTCAGCATGGCAGTATTCATGTAGGGAGCAGGATATAATAAGGATGGGCTCAGACGACAGACAGACCCGATCTAGGTCATATTACTAAAATAACTATAAGGAGTTGTTCTTTGGGTGCTGAAGTGGCAGATTAAAGTTAGCACTTGAATTTATAACAAATCCTAAGAGTGTGTGTTAACTGCAATTTATTTATAATGATAATTTGTGTGATGGACCTACACATCTTATTGCAAATGGGTTCGTGTAAAGCAGTTTCTCGTTTGTTTTGACATTCGTAATAGATTAAGCCAATAGAAAACACAAAATTTAAAAAGGATTGACATGTGTATGTTTAAGGATTTGGTCTGTTATTTGGTTTGTCAACCACTTTTACTCCTAACTGTATTATCTTAACTTCAGCAATTAACAATAATTTACAGGCAGTATATTTAAGGACAGTCACTAGCAGACAAATTGGAAAAACTTGTCCTAAATATCCAGGAACGCTGTTTAATCAGTACCCACTATCAACCAGCTACACCAAAGAGTGTTGCCACCAGAGGCATAATCAATAAACCCATAGTTGATGTGTTTGCAGACTGTCTTGGTACTGTAAGATTCAGATCTTTACCTCGGCCAAGGAGGTCATGTTTTCATAGGGGTTTATCTGTCTGTCTGTTAGCAGGATAACTCTTATGGAGGGATTTTGATTAAATTTTGAGGAAAGGGCAGAAATGACCCAATGAACAATCGATTAGATTTTGGGGGTGATCTGGATTACCGTCTGGATACAGGAATTTCTTTAAAGATATGGACATAGTACTTTCTACAATATGTCCACTTGGCGGAGGTCTGCGCTCTCTGAGTGCTTTTCTAGTTTGGAACTGAGATGTTCATCAACCCTTATAACAAAATCCACAAACATTTTTTTTGCTATATCATGTTTATGATTCATTTTTTTGTATCCCTTTCTACACATTGGCCGTTTTTATGGTTTAATTGTAAACCATTGTGATGAAACAGATACAGGCCGTTAGAACTCTGGTTTTATCACCACCTGCGTAGTTTGAGAGATTAAAACTGAAAGAGAAGTTGTTGACCTGTTTTCACCCACTATGAAGGTAAGAACACCTGTGGAGCTAAAATATTCAACACAAACCTCAGAAACACTGTTTTAATGGAAGGGATTCTTTAATAAATATACATTCTTTCAATAGATTGTTTTTAAAAATGACTTAGATTTTTAATATTATTCTTACTGTACCTTCTCAAAACAGTGATTAGTGAAAAACACGAGTGGATCATTTACTGAAAGATGCCATGTTAGAAATGATCCAAACTAAACCTGAGCTGCCTGTAGCAGCATGATAAACCACCATGGGGCAGAATACATGTGTCAGACAATATACAGCAGGTTTTTAATGCAAGTATTGATCATGTTGATGAGATTGAGGTCTCAGAATTTAATGTAGCCAATATGATACAAATAGGGTTAGGGTTAAAGTCCTCAACCCACATGGACAAACTGGCTTTATAACTGAAGTCGTCACTTGTCAAAAGCCATCTACATACATATATAATAAATACGGGAACATGATGGGGATGTTGAAACAAAATGAGCCCCCCCCCCAGCGGCTAGCTGCAGTATAACTTTCAAGTCCCCTTGATTTAAATGTGCGTGATCTGATTAAAAGATAAAAAATTCCCCCGTTTTTCCAGATGTTGATTCATGTTGAGTCACATAGTTCAAACTCTGCTGCTGAATCTTCAAAAATTCCTTTTTTTCCTGCATGTTTAGTTATAATTAGCTGTTGATGGTAACACCATGATTGAAGATGTGGTACACCGTTTAGTAGTGAAATATTTCAAACAGAAGCCCTCAATTACATAATTAAAAGTACACATGTTGAAGTTTAGGCTTCATTTTTATTCTCAGACACACTTCAAGAGGCCAACTGGAGGACAACCATTAACAGTTTCATGCACTCATGAGACAGACACTTCCTGTGTCCATCCAAGTCAAACTCAAAAGAAAGATTGTTTTAATAGAAAGAAATGATCTAATTCATTGTTTATTCTAGTGTGTAGATTGATCCTTGACCCGGTTACGTTCTCTCAACCTTCTCACTGGAACAAACACATCTTAAATATCTCCCCCATGTAGGCATGATGACACAATGAGACAGGAGAGGCTCCGACCTGTCCATGAGATGCTGTCCTCAGATGACCCGCCTGTCTGAAATCTGTCTGTCTGAGCGCTACATGGCTGCATGGCGGTAGCCTGACTGCCTTCTGTCTGGCCAAAGTTTGAGTTGGAGAGGAGCCCTGACAGACTTTAACGGAAAAGGGACAGGATGCTATTCTCACACATGGAGGAAGGAGGAAAGGTGGAATGTGGGGAAAGTGTGATTGAGGGAAGGAGGACAGGTGAGGGAAAAGACTGAAGATGAGGGGGAGTAGATTAAAAGGGGAGGCCAAATAAAGTGATACTTCAGTTCCTGTGTGCAGAGGACAGGAGTCTAGATATCAAGTTACACTCAGTACTTTAACTGAACTCTGAATAACAATTCTTAATCTGTTAACTCATTCAGGTCCACTTTCAGATTTCATGTCCCCCTCAGTACCAGATATTTAACATTTTTACTGATTGTTGAAGGCCCACAGAATATTTTCTCCTATGAATATGTGAATTCTGAAACCATCATCAGAAAGATTCATCTTTCTTCTTTCAGCAGCAAAAATATTTTTGTTTCTACCTCTTTCTGTTATTTAGTAATCTGCAGTACAAAAGAGGAACTTTGATGAAAATCCACACGTTTCAGGACTAAAAGCTGAGATAAAGAGGTTTTTGTATAAAGAGGTTTTTCAAGCAGATCAGTGACTTTGATGTAAATATTTCATGTTTCAATGATTCATGCAACATCTGAACTATGTTTTACTACTATGAAAGTAAAAAAACAACAGTAAAAAAGTACTTTTGCTAGTTTATTTTATGTCTAAAAAGAGTCATTTATAGATAATTTCAATATTTGAAATATATATACGAAAAAAAGCGGCATATTTATGATTCAAATACTCTGTGTGCATGTGTGTGTACGTGTGTGCGCGTAACTTAGTCCGTTTCTCCCCCCCAGCCATCGGTTCGTCTATCAACACTTACTGTGTGTTTTATGTTGCAAATCGTTCTTTATTTTGGTCTCTGTTGCCTTCAGATGATTCTAACGGGAGATAGTGGTCGGATGAATCCGCCTCAGGTTCACTAGAATCGCCAGAAGATCCGTCCCGTCAAACTGAAGATATCACAAGCCTGAAATATCGAGCTGGATCAAAAACCGCGCCACCTTCGACACAATACTCGATCCCAGTAGATCTGAATTTTGTGCTGGAGGGATTTTATTCATGTAATAAACTCCACCACCTTCTCAATTCCATCAATTCCCCCATTACCCCCACTCCACACGGCTTTATTACAGGGTAAGAAAGGGAGATATCAGCCAGAGAAGTGCACCACTGCCCCTCCTGGATCATATAACTAAATACAGCATGTAATGAGTTCATATTCAACGAGCAGCTGCCCCAGAATGCTTTGCAGGATTTAAGCCAATAAAAGCTGTAGAGACGTCAAGACGTCTATGACACTGAGCGTTCGGATTCAGTTTAACGTCTATAGACATCAATGGTACTGAATGAGTTAAAGGTTGAATCTGGAACAATTTCACTAGAAGCTGTATTTTAAAAACATAATACCTCCGCTGGGTGTTTGGATAAAAAATATATTTGAATTAAAATATAATAAAATGTTTATTTTGATGGTACAACATTGCCATTATGTTTACATCTACCAGCCAATAGTAGGCAGAGTAGCGGCACCACTGCAGGTTGCCTAATACAGTAAATAGTCCGAGGCTGGTACTGTGGAGGAGGGCGGAGTCTGCAGGTCCAGCGGCTGCTTCAGAGTCCTGCAGATTTCATTACCCTTCTCAGAAGAGGAGCGATCAGAGAAGATCAAACACCAGAGTGAGTTTAGGTGAAGCTACAATAGATGGACCCAAATAAAACATGTTCACGACATCAAAACACACGAGGAAATCTTGTTCTATTGTTTCAACTATCCACACACTAGATGTTGCTGTGGTCTTCATGTTCCATATTCAACCTTTAGAAGGACATTTTTTCACTTGTACAACATGGAAAATTGAATCTTTCTGCAGTAATAAAAGTACTGAAAAACCTTGTGATTGTTCACAATTTTTTTCATTTAAGTATTTTTAAAATAATTTTTCATAGATAAAAAGCATAAAAAGTTTAGCAGTCTGATGTTATTACTGAAGGTCTTCTTCTCATGCAGCAGTGCAAACTTGGATCCATTGGCTTTAAAACACTTCACAGGCTTCCTGTTTTTCCAATTAGTGCAGCTCCAAAGTATCCTGTTTTTGTTTGTCCAATCATGGTGTCCACTCACACTAGCTATTTGTTTTGATGTATCCAATCAAAAAACATCTTTTCAACTGCACATCCTGTGTTTGTTTATACACTCAGAACAACACGGACAGCTCATCCAACTCCTCTCAGAAGTTGGACAGCTCTCTGCAGCCGCTCGAGTCCTCGCCCCTTCCACACAGACACAAGTGCATGCCAGGTCATCGTCATGACTTGCATGACTCTTACCGACTCCCTGACCACTACTTTTTGGACCAGGTGAGAAAATGAATGTGTGTTTGTATCATAAAGCAATGTCAAAAAATAATTTTTACAGATTTTTTGTGATTAATATTTATCTGTATTTTATTTTAAACGTCTTTGTTGTCATTTGTTGCCATAGAAGTGTAATTGGAACGTGAGCATTACTGTTAATGTTATATTCGTCTTTCTGTGCAGCCTAGAATCCCACGCCATGTCACATTTGAGGACGAGGTAATTGTCCGGATCAACCCCCGGGAGCGCAACTGGGAGCGAAACACAGAGCGCAACCTTGGGCACCAGTCAGACCGCACCTGGCTCACTGGCTATGAGGACTACCGACATGCAACGATGCGTGACAAATTCATCCATACAGATGACTCTGAGTCCTACGTCCATTTGGATAAGACTGATGCACAGAAGCACGACTACACCTACCCACTGGCACCCACCTTGTCACCCTCAGACTCTGACCCTGCTCTCGGACCCTTAACCAGTAAGGGCCACAGTGGCTCCTATAATTCAGGATTCTCCTCAGTGGTCTCCGCCCAGCCTCTCTCTCTTTTCTTGAGCTCATCCTCATCCTCCAATGGCAGGAAGGGGCGGAAGGACAGGGGAACTGAGCGTGCTCAGTGTGAGCACTGTGGCGAGGCCTTTTACCTCTCTGACAACCGGAGAGGCCGGTGCCAGGATGCTCCGGACTCTGTGCAGGCGTGCATTCGGCGGATCAGTTGCATGTGGTTAGCAGACACCATGTTGTACCACTGCATGTCTGACCCAGAAGGGGAGTACTCAGATCCCTGTTCCTGTGACGGGGGTGAGGGCAACGGCGGAGGCCGTCTTGGCACGCGTTGGCTAGCTCTGCTCGGTTTGTCTGTGGTGGCCCCTTGCCTCTGCCTCTACCCACCTCTCCACGCTTGCCACCGGGTAGGGCTTGTGTGTGGTTGTTGTGGAGGGCAACACAAAGCTCTGAGCTGAGAAGCCAAACATGGAATCCTCTTAGAGGAAACTGTAAAAACTTAAACCCAACACTAGCACAGGGAAAGGGAAGGACAGTAGAACACCTACAGGAGGGGGACAAGTGATCACGGCTGCTCGATCTCATACCTTGGATTTTCTACAAATTCCAGACACTGAAATAAGCCAAATAAGAAAAAAATCAAATTAAAAACGGTGCATTTTCAGAACAGCCTGGGAAGA
Source organism: Pachypanchax playfairii (assembly GCA_006937955.1). Lineage (NCBI taxonomy): Eukaryota > Metazoa > Chordata > Actinopteri > Cyprinodontiformes > Aplocheilidae > Pachypanchax > Pachypanchax playfairii. The sequence continues at coordinate 34,511 of SSNP01000245.1, read as the reverse complement.
TAAGCTCCCCCTTATGGCAGACTCTTCTCTCAGCTCTCCACATCGCCATTTCTTGCTCTGTTTCTAATGAGAGAGCAGTCTTTTTCAGGGGGCCTTTTTTATAGTCAACCTATATGTATCACATATGCAGGTACTTTATATTGTTATATTTGTCCATTGACTCAGCGTCAAAGAACTTGAATTGTTTCTTTGGTCTATCCCTTTTCTTTTTCTTTCCAGCAACCACAGAAATCAAACATTACACTGCTTTGGGTGTGTGTGTGTGTGTGCGTGTGTGTGTGTGTGTGTGTGTGTGTGTGTGTGTGTGTGTGTGGGTGGGTTTGTATTTCTGACCTCCTGGGGACCCGTTTCCTGACTTTTACTATCTTTCTGGGGTCCGAGGGTTCTTGTGGGGACCGAAGCCTGGTCCCCATGGGGGGGACTCCCCTTTTTAGGGTTAGGGGTTAGGTTTATAGGTATGGTGTGAATAGAGTTTTAGTTAGTCTTAGGGTTAGTTATAGATCAGTAATGGTTAAGGTTAGTAAAAGGGTTTGGGTTAGGTATAAATCTAGTTACTAAAATCAATGGAAGTCAATGGACGGTCCCCATAAGGATACCAAAACACACTTGTGTGTGTGTGTGTGTGTGGGTGGGTTTGTATTTCTGACCTCCTGGGGACCCGTTTCCTGACTTTTACTATCTTTCTGGGGTCCGAGGGTTCTTGTGGGGACCGAAGCCTGGTCCCCATGGGGGGGACTCCCCTTTTTAGGGTTAGGGGTTAGGTTTATAGGTATGCTGTGAATAGAGTTTTAGTTAGTCTTAGGGTTAGTTATAGATCAGTAATGGTTAAGGTTAGTAAAAGGGTTTGGGTTAGGTATAAATCTAGTTACTAAAATCAATGGAAGTCAATGGACGGTCCCCATAAGGATACCAAAACACACTTGTGTGTGTGTGTGTGTGTGTGTGTGTGTGTGTGTGTGTGTGTGTGTGTGTGTGTGTGTGTGTGGGTGGGTTTGTATTTCTGACCTCCTGGGGACCCGTTTCCTGACTTTTACTATCTTTCTGGGGTCCGAGGGTTCTTGTGGGGACCGAAGCCTGGTCCCCATGGGGGGGACTCCCCTTTTTAGGGTTAGGGGTTAGGTTTATAGGTATGGTGTGAATAGAGTTTTAGTTAGTCTTAGGGTTAGTTATAGATCAGTAATGGTTAAGGTTAGTAAAAGGGTTTGGGTTAGGTATAAATCTAGTTACTAAAATCAATGGAAGTCAATGGACGGTCCCCATAAGGATAGCAAAACAAACGTGTGTGTTGTCTGTCCTGCAGCATGTAGTTAAACCTCTGTATATAGACTTCATATTTCTCCACCTTCATCATCTTTGTTCATGGAAACAAACGTGGTACTCATTTTAATATTCCAAAGATTCATGATTTCATCTATTTATTTTTGTGCTGAATTAATCTAGCAGTGAAAGGGCATAGGGTTTTAATCCAGTCACTGAATTACATGTTGCCTCAAGTCATGCTAAGATAATCTAGCATCCCTCTCCTTTCATATTACTTCCAAACAGTGCCTAGAACTCACCTTAACCAGGAACCCCTGAGTCTTAACAATTCCAGTTGTTTTTTTTAGCTAATTTCACTTGGTAAACACTTGAAGTAGAGTGAAATTTTAAGGCTCTGATTTCATGGTTCTTGCAGAAACTTTGCCAGCAGTCAGCCATGTCACATCAAGAACTGAAAAATCAGACACCATTAAAATTGGTGCTCGTATGCCTTAAAATGCTAAGTCTCAATGGGAACTTCACCCATCTCTCTGAAGATGTCTGTTTGGTAAAAATTAGGAGCATGGCTGTGGCTCTAATCAATCAGCCTCGCCATATGCTACCCAGTTAAACCTGATTCTAGATATTTTTGTAACTAAAGTAAGTATGGAGGGTAAAGACTGCGATGTACAATCACCTCCCATTTTAAGCATCATCACTGATAATACTGGCACAGCAAAGATCGAAATAAAGTGGATTCTGATGCTTGTCCTTAAATACTTTAAAACTTATGCAGCTGAAACGTTTCAGTTTAATTTACTTTTCAGTTTAATCTCTTAAAATATACTTAGAGTCGGAGGATTTTACCTTTTATTCTCATCCTAAAGTTTTAACTGTGAATCATTGTAGGCATTTAATTGAGCCTATATATGAAAAGAAGTTGGACAAATAAAAAAAAAATTGAACTTGAAATGAGAGGATGTGTACTCTGATGTGACTACTTTGGTCAAATGTAAACTTTTATATTAAATTTAAGGTCCCAGAACTTCATATGTTATTGGCTTTAAACTTCAATGAAAAATCGTGTTAAAGATTAATTAAATTCTTTAAAACAGTAACACGGAATAACTCTCAGGAGCTGGAACCTATTCTGGTAAGAGACACATAACAAAAGAAACGTAATTCATGTTTATGTTTACTTTGTTTTTATTTAACTACGTGCAGGATCAAGCCAACGTCTCTCACATGTTAATTACACCAATGTTAAAGAGGCCCTTCCATTAAAAACTTTTTTTCTGAGGTTTCTGTTGAATATTTTAGCTCCACAGGTGTTCTTACCTTCATAGTGGGTGAAAACAGGTCAACAACTTCTCTTTCAGTTTTTAGCAAACAGGAAAAGAGAACGTCTGATGTTGCCATGTGCAGCAGGGCAGGAAACAGTATACCTTGCTCTCATAGGCTAGTGTGTTAGCCAATCAGAGTCCAGTAAATTCGAATAATGAATATGAACGAGCTGCTGCCTGAAGCCTGACACGGAACGAGCCGGAACAACCCGACATGGATGCAGACAGATTGAAAGGTGTGTTAATCAGTGTTTACTGATGTTTTTTTAGATATAAAATGTTTCATATTACTGGTTAATATTTAAGAAATAACCACAAAGTCCTGAAATTTGTATGAAATGACCTCTTTAACTGCAAAAAGTCAAAGTATTCCTTTAAGGCCAAAACTTGCTGCTGAAAATGGGAGACTAACATGAGAGACAACTCTCTGAAACTACATGTGACCGGCGTGTGCTATTCATCTCAGACCCATAGCCTGCCCACCCCCCTCCATGCCAGATTTGGTATATCATCAGAAGCACAAAGAAGTAAATTCAGATGCCTGACTACAGCTAAACTAAGACAAAGACCGTTACATTTCAGGCCAACGGTTTGTGTTGGTTTACAAACGAGAATGTTCTCTCACCTGGTGCTTTAATTAACCCTGCAGACGTCCAATCACACACGTTCTAATAATACACTGCAAACCCAACTCAACCTCTGCAATGGCAGCATCTGAAATGTGACAGGAAACACAAACAATTTTTAAAGATGAAACAATGTAGGATGTCAGTGGAATTCCTGGGACAAGATGAAAAGTCTACAAAACAATTGAAATCTGGAAACAAACATTCATACCCAATTGTTTTTGCCAAGGAAATGTCCTTTACTGTAGTTGAAAATAGAGACTGCTTGAGGATGTCCGTTTTCCTCTGGTTGTATCTGTTTCATGCATCCTGTCCTGTGTACCCACTTTGTATGTCACTGGAGTGTAAGAGTGTGTGTTTATACTCTCACATTTTTCCTGCTTCTTGATCCAAAGTTATAATTACAAACTGACACATTTCTGTTAGATCAATAGATGATGCCATGTATCAGGGACAGGGCCAATCAATGTATGTGTGTGTGTTGTTTTTTGGTGTTTTTCTCTTGTGTTTTACAGTGATCTCACATGTCATAGCCATTTACAAGTGCCTGAATTCATCCTCTCTATCTCCTTGTGTATTTAAATTTTAAAAGAAAAAAGAAATCAAACAAATTGGATCCATTTTTCTACACTTAGTATTTTTACCTCTGTAAAAAACTAAAGAGCATAAAGTCTATTATATATATCAAGTGTATGTTGTACATTTTCATTTTTAAAAAATTGTTTCTAACATGTATGATGGATGTAGCTCTTGCTCTCAAGAAGGAAAAGAAGTACTTTGTAGATACTGAAGCGTGTCCAGGTCTGTGAGAAAACTAAAGTGAATTGTGTCTTACCTTCCGCCTTTAATAAAATAAGAGAACACATAGACCACGTGCATATTGATGCTTAATTTGAGTCTTGCCTCAATGATTTTCAGCTTAAATAAGTTAGATGTTCTTTGTGTTATTGCTCACGTTTACAGGAAAACATTCAAGTTTTAAATCCTAAAATTTTTTTGCATAAATTTGATTAGAAATGTATTTGGATTTTTGCACAAGTTTTTTTTTTTAACAGGTTAAGATCGAGCTAATACGATACTGGTGAATTATCCAGAATGTTTCACATGAGTACATTATAGTTGATGTCCTGGAGTACAACTGGTAAACACACAGATTAATAGGGTGCTTTGAGTTGTTACCTGGATGTCTTTATCTTATTTTACGATGAAATTCATTTCCCAGTTTAACGTCCTGACTTTATCTTTTCCACTTTAACATCAGTAATTCAGAATTCAGCAAGTGTAGAAAAGAAGTTCAAATCATGATACTAGCGCTGCCGTGTTTCACAGGTTGGTTTATGTTTTTTCACTAGAACATTAAGCATTTTGATTTTCTTCTCCACAACACTGACCTCAAGTAGAACCAAAACGTTTCATTTTGGTTTCACTTGTGCACAAACATGCACAAACAGAAAATTCTAAAGGGTTTGTAAACTTCTTTGCCCCAGTGATTGCTTAGCAGCCTTTTTCCTCTTTAATCATAAACAGCAGTGAGAAAATTAAACCTTAGCCTGCAGGCTGTGACTGAGAAAGAGTCGATTTATCACTGTAAAATCTCCAGGATTCATCTTCTGAGCTAATAGAATGTCCCTGTAAAGCTCTTGTGGTTATATGCGGTAAAAGTGCATAATTTCCTGTGGCAAAGGCACATTTGAGAAGGTTGTTTCATGAGAAATGCTTTAGTTTTTGTACACTGCATAAATAATTTGCTAACTGTAAGATGATTTTACTAAGTTTTGTTCATAGATTCAAAAGGAGGAAACTAGAGACTTTGAAAGTAAAAACCTGTTATGGTTTAAGAAGTCAAATCAAAGGAAAAACTTAGCACACAGTCTTCAAGATGTCTTTCCCCAGCTGCATCCCTCCACAGCAGGAACATGTGATAGCCATCGAGGCCATCGAACTGTTTCACTCAGGATGTCTCAGGAAAAGCATGTGGGCGATAATGATGGACCACGAGAGAGTAGAGGGGGAGGAAGAAAACAGAGATGAGAAAGAGGGTCCCTCAGGGCTTTTGGGGGTTTGCTAAGCAGCTCAACGGCTGCAAACAGCATCACAATCCACATGTGCAAACATTTAAGATATCTGCTTGTGTAATGGGGTCAACATGGCCCCCCTCTCTGGGTCTACTGAGCACCAGCATTCACTTCCCACCACAGTTTACAGAAATGGGTGACCGTGGTCTCCAGTCAAGAGATAATCAAAATGTAGCTGTTTTCTTTAACTGATGACAGAAATATTGCTCACCGTAGCTCCAAACATTTTCATTTACCCCCATGATAAAAAACCTTGAAATGAACTATTAAAGAACAAATGATTGTCACTTGTTTCAAAATGTGCATCAATGAATATACTGGTATGAAACTATTGCAAAATGTCTCCTCCAAGCATCTGGAAAAAATTTTTTAAAAATTTTAAAGATATAAAATTCATATAAAACCAACCAACAAATGATATTCCAAAATTAATGTTTAGCGAGTGAGAAACTTTCAATTAAGGCCTGATTTATTAAAGCATACGGTAATTTTTTTTAAGTATATGACAACAAAAAAGTTAACTACTATCAGGTGATGGGTCCAACAGCACCGAGGCATCACGTGTATATAGCAAAGCAGTGCGTGTATCCCTTTAAGAAAAGTCACGTGACCGATTCAGCTGCCGAGGTATGGTGAGGTGTTGAACTCTATATCAGGAAGCGACTCATTCATGTCAGTGTGAGAATTCAGTGTGTTTTTAGCTCATCTTCACTCCAGTCTGACATCAGTTTGTTCCGTTTAATCCAAGTCTTTTTCTTTCCAGTTTCTACATCGGAAAAAATTGTGTTCCACTTCCTTTCTGAAGAATTCATTTATATTTTCACATGAATTGACCTTTCCTTTTATTTTCAGGTAAAATGTCGGCTGTCGTGTCAGTGCTGAAATGATAGACCACCAAGAAAACCAAACCTGACATACCCGTTCACACTTTACTCACATGTACTTTCACAAGCACCTCCATTTCCTTTATGACTTTACATTTCACATTTTTCAGTTGTACTTCCTTCCAAAAAAAAAGTTTTGTATCTATTTTACTACTTGACATCATGTATTAGTCATGTTAGCTTCACTCATTAATCCGCATCTTTCACTTAGAACTGGTTATGTAAACATGATCATTCATCACTGATTAGAGATTGTTTAAATTCAACTGTCATATTTGAGGATTTATGAACATAATGTCAGTACAGCTGCACACTCCTCATGAGGCCTCATCTACCAGTCTGTAAATGTTCAGTCTGACTCACAGTCTGCTTCTTTCAGATGACACATTTCATCAAGCTGAATTTATACTTTAAGTGAAACTTGCTAAAGTATCAAGTTTAAATCTGAAGAAACTGAAATTCTCATCAACACCTTTAAAATCCTGCTCTGGTGACGCTGTCGTCTGCAATAACAGCGAAGCAGAGTGAGTCGAGGGATTAAAATGGAACAAAGCAGGAAGAGTCTGAGAGAGATCTTTATTTCAGGAACGGAAATAGAGCCTCTTCCTCTGTTGGCGCCAGTCCTCTGCCTCCATTCAATTTCCTCTTCCTCCTGGTCAACACAGAGATCTGCTCCTCCGCTGCAGATGAAACTTTTGTCTCTTCTCCAGCCAAAAGTTCATTCTAAATTCTCTGCAAACAACTGAGAAATGATCCAAATAGTGTTCAGAATCAGCAGACAGTGGAAAACTAACCAGAGTTGGTAAAAAAAACTCAGCACATAACCATCTTTATAAATCACTTTTCTTTATTTATATCAGCGTTAGGCAGTTATGCTATGAACAACAAGAAAATAAAAACAGTGATGAAAAAAGAAAAGACATGAAAACATGAGATCCAGTTAACATTAACTGCACTTGGCACTGGATAGACAATCATAGAAAGAGGGAAAAAAAACAAACCAAAACAATGTTTATCAAACTCAAAATAAAAGTGCCTCCAGTAAGCATGAGCTCAACCGCTGGGACTCAGAGACTGGAGAACTTAAATATGGTCTCAAAAACATTTTATCTTTATTTTCCAAGTTATGATGCAAACAGATCTAAAATCTGCAACTGCCTCTAAACTCTGGGTCAGAGAGAATACGACACACGCGGTTAAGGAGTGTCGTGGTAGTCTGAAATCAAGCTGCGACTGTTCATCTCTATTATTCAGATGGAGATTTACATCTAAAGAGGTCGCATAGGTGAGGCTGCGTGATGAAGAACAACTTAACTCCCTCCTCATCTTATTAACCGTATCACCACCTGCTAACCTGAACGTACCGTCACCCGCTCCACAACAAGCTCAGGGGCTTTTACTTTGCGTACATGTCCCTTTTATGAATCAACTATAAGTTCAGTTTCTCAACAACATGAAGGAATCTTGAGTTAGCACGTACACACTGTCAACAGTGACAGCAGTGCATGGCAACAAAAGGAAAGAAGTTCCTGAAAAAAAAACTACCTTTAAGATAAACTCAAACATCTAGCAAAATAAAAGCAGAAATCCTTCACCCCAAAAAAGTTATATTCATACATGTATAAAAAGTGATCAGTTCCCCTGAAACAGATGCTGCAAGCGGCCGTGGCTGTTTTTGATGGGCTTGGATTTTTTTTTAATTCCTCAAAACATTTGAAAAGGAAACTAAAGTTTGAGTTGTCGCTCGTGGTTTCACCTGCCAACTTTACACACAGATGATAAATCTATTAGCAGGTGTTCGTCTCTCGTTGTGGGTTTTAACCATATCCACCAGGAAAACAGCAACTCTGTGTTGGAATTTCAGTTGAATTCTGAAGTTATTTCTCCTTCAACAAATCTAAAGCCAATCCTGAAAAAGTTAAGCAGTAAGAAAAGAAGCAGAGGGGTAGCAGGAGCAGGAGGGGCTGAAGGCTCGACTCCGTTTGGTGTTTGAGGAGAATCAAGAGCCCAAACAAAGTAGAAACAGGAGAAATAGATATAAACTCTGCAATGTGGGCAAATGGCAAAATGTGTATTTGTGTTTTTACGTTTATTGTGAGTGTGTGTGTGTGTGTGTGTGTTCTGTCTGTCCAGAGCTTTATCTGACGGTGACTCCAAGTTTTTCCAACACACGGACTCCTTTCTCCTGGTACTCCTCCCGAGTCAGCCAGAAGTTGTCCTTGTCCTTCATGATGTCGGCCAACACGGCTCCGCCCAGGAACACCATGTGCTTTCGCCTGGGAGGATCCTCTATCCGGATCTTAAATTTCTGTCAAACAGGGACACAGAGGCGTATAATAAGTTCATGATGCAGCTGAATGTTCCCCAGTGAAGGTCTCTGTGTTCCTCTAATCACTGTGAAGATGAAAACTCAACCCACAGGAATGGAAAAGTTTTAACCCAGTTTTATCTAGGTATGAGATGTCCAGGCTATTTTCACACTTTCATAAATTTAGGTCAATTTATCTTCATGGGATCGAGATTTTTTTGTACACAAAAGCAAAACTATCAATTCTCTTTTTTTTTTTTTTTACTACATCTCAGCTAGAGAGCCAGAGGAGATCCCTGTCTGTATATCATGTTGTAACTGATACTCCTAATGGTTTCTCATGTCATGGTACTCTTGTTTAATGAATTGCATCATGTCTGTAGCTTTTTTTGTTAAAAAAAAAATACAAGTAAACTTTAAAGTTTCTTCAATAAAATGAAACATTTTCCCCATAATCAGATTTGTTAATATTAAAAACATGAGGATACAAAAAGAACCCATTCCTGTTTTCTCATGCATCTCAAAAACAACCAAAACAAGAAATAAACAACATTTTAGATCAAATAATGAAACTTTCAAAAAGCAGTGAAACAATTTTTGGTCTCTAAGATTAAAAATAGTTTATTTTAGAAAAATTGACAATTTTAGGATAAAATGATTTCTAATGTTGTGAGCATTATGACTAAATACACACTTTCACACATGGCTTTGATATTTAACAAAATCAAGTGAAAACACTTTTTTCATCTATTGTTTTGATTGGTCATCTCACCTAGTTATTATTTCAAAAACTTTTTGATGTGATTCTAATAAAACCCTGTTTCAAATCTAGTTAACTCATTCAGGTCCACTTTCAGATTTCATGTCCCCCTCAGAACCAGATATTTAGCATTTTTACTGATTGTTGAAGGCCCACAGAATATTTTCTCCTATGACTGTGTGAATTCTGAAACCATCATCAGAAAGATTAATCTTTCTTCTTTCAAAAGCAAAAAAAAAAGGTTTCCACTTTTTTCTGTTATTTAGTAATCTGCAGTACAAAAGAGGAACTTTTACATGTTTCAGGACTAAAAGCTGAGATAAAGAGTGTTTTGTATAAAGAGGTTTTTCAAGCAGATCAATGACTTTGATGTAAATATTTCATGTTTCAATGATTCATGTAACATCTGAACTATGTTTTACTACTATGAAAGTAAAAAAGTACTTTTGATAGTTTATTTTATGTCTAAAAAGAGTCATTTATAGATAATTTCAATATTTGAAAAGAAAATGTAAGAAAACAAGTTACAGATTTATGATTCACATACTCTGTGTATGTGTACGTGTGTGCGCGCATGTGCACGCATGAGTGAGCGAGTTAGTCAGCCAGCCCCCCCGCCCCGGGCCATCGGTTCGTCTATCAACACTTTCTGTGTGTTTTATGCAGTGAATCGTTCTTCATTTTGCTCTCTACTGCCTTCAGAAGATTCTAACGGGAGATACTGGTCAGATGAATCCGCCTCAGGTTCACTAGAATCACCAGAAGATCCGTCACGTCGGGCTGACAACATCACAAGCCTGAAATGACGAGCTGGATCAAAAATCACGCACAATACTCGATCCCAGTAGATCTGACTGTCGCGCTTGAGGGAATTCATTCATGTAGTAAACTCCACTACCTTCTCAATTCCATCAATTCTATACTTTTTTGGGATGCCTCTGAACAAAGCGATCTCCTTCCCCCTTCCCTCTTCATCGTCTCTCTCGTTCTGACTGCCTGGGTCCTCCCCTTCTCCACATGCTTTTTATAACAGGGTAGGAAAGGAAGATCTTACCAGGAGAAGTGCACCACTGCTCCCCCCCCCCACCTGGATCACAAGACTAAGTACAGCATGTAACGAGTTCATATTCAGTTAGCAGCTGTCCCAGAAGGCTTAGCGGGATTTAAGCCAATAAAAGCTGTAGAGACGTCAAGACGTCATTGGCACTGAGCGTTCAGATTCATTTTGACGTCTATAGACGTCTGTGGCACTGAATCATTTAATAAATAAATAAATGAAGAGTTGTTTGAAAAGAAAAGGTTCACTTTTACATTTTTTATTCTAATGCACTGTAACTACTTATTATAAAATGTTTTAACTATATTAATAACTGAACTAGTAAATATTTGTTAATCCTTTATGAAGGTAAATTAAAGTAGCTTTTTATGTAGCTGCATCACTTAAAAACATTTTCTCATTATGAGAACTTGAAACTAAAAATCATCATGTTTTTCTGTAACATTTCAAATATTTAAATGTAAAGTCAAATGAATGAACAGCTCATGAAGTTCTTCTAATGCTGTTTCAGAGGACGTCTGGCGCCACCTGGTGGTGGTTTGTCCACATGCCCTCATGACACATTACAAACCTTATTTTTAACATTTAGCTCATTTTAATAGTATTCTGTCAAACAAAACTTGAATTCATTTATACTACCCAGAAATGTTGTTTAAACACTACTAAATGGATTCAGATGTTATTAATCTCCATCACTATTGTGTTGCATGTAAAAAAAAAAAACTTGACCAAGTTCATTTAAATGAGACTCTTCTAGAAACTGTTTTACATCAAGTTGAAAATAAAGCACCAGTAAATTTAGGAATCTTTTTAACCTAAGTGGTAGCAACTCAACCAACTCCTGACTTAGTGTAAAATTAACAGCTCCATTTGTCAAAGTCTCAGTCACTACGTAAACCACATCAGGGCAGTTTTAGATCAGCCTGACACGGTCGTCGTCACATGGTGTTAAAAGAAGCGTGAAGTCAACTTCTCACCGAAAGCTTGTCCACGTCACCCTTGAGAACGCGCTCCAGGTACAGCTGCTTGAGTTCCCTCTCCAGACGGGACGGCAGGCCCGGGTACATGGTGGATCCTCCAGACAGAACAATGTGTTTGTAGAACTCGGGCCTGATGACAGAAAGATGGAATATGGTAAAAGCAGGAAAAGACTGAGGATCCCAAAATGCTAGCTTTTTATCATCTGTTTTCAATTATAACCAACAAAATGTGGAAAAATTTGGATTTCAGCCCACAAAAAAACAACTGGACAACTGAGCCTGAACTTTTATCAGTTTGCAGATTGTCCTGATTTAAAACCTCTCCTTTTAGTGCTCTCTCTGTGTTTGCTACTGCAGAGTACAAAAAACAGAAATTTGTTCCTAATTTTCGGTTTCATTTTAGCACAGTGTATTTATGTAAACTGGTTGGTCTCACCTGGTATCAATGTCAGCTGCTTGGATGGTGTTGAAGAGGAGCTCTGCCACTCCGACACCCTCCACGTTGATGAGGTGGGGCTGGAACAAAGCCTCAGGGGCCTCAAACCGCTCTCCTCCCACCTTGATCACACGACCATCTGGCAGCTGGACGTGTGGGAGGGATAAGAAAAGAGGGGGATAAAAAGAATGTGAACTGACTGAGGAGAAGTACCCAGGGGTGTCATTCTTGATTGGAAAAAAGAAAATAAGAATGATACATTCAGATTAAACTTAGATTCAGCATCTGTTGCTGATGGAAAATAAAAAGACTGCAGCTTCAAGTCCAGACTCAGTGAGTGAATGTGTGTGACAGTAAAAAGACTTCATTGAACATACGGCCGTGGGAGGAAGCAGAGCTCAGCCACGCCACAGAGTGGTTGCACAGGAAATGATGTCATGTACAGTTCAGGGCCCTTCGGCCTCCATCACATTGCTGTCCTTGTTTCTGCACAATCTACACACTCACTCGCCTACACTAACCATAACACACACGGTCACAGCGAGCTCCGAGACACAACATGTGCTCGCAAAGGCGTGCAGTAATACAGACTTCAGGACCAAAGTTTGGATTCTGTGGTTCACTCTGACGGGAAAAGGGACCTCGGAAAGAAAAGCAAGTCTTATGGCAGCCCGCTGCACACCCATATGTCTGAGTCCCAGAGAAAACAGTTCATCAGCTGCACCAACCTGTCTTTAAGCAGCCAACATCCAGTATGTGGGAGTCCCCACAGCCCAGCGCTAATATACACTTACACCATCAGTTCTGAGTTCTTAGAAATACAGAACATTCTGAATAATAAAGTCATTAAGATGAATGTCATGATTAGATTTCAAGCAGAAATACAAAATCTGTGCACGTGTTGGGCATGGAAAGAACTCATTTAAGATTTAAAGGTAAACAGTCAACCTCCACTAAAGATTTCCATTAAAGGCTGAGATTCTACAGAGTACAATGTCTTAAACAGATGTCTTACCAGGAACGTCAATGTAAATCTAAAAGTGTATATTCTTTTTCACACGGGGAGCCATCGGTTTGGATGATAAACAAAACCCTCATTTAGTTGGGGAGAACAAACTTTTTACAGCTAATTTTAACACACGTCCTAAAGATTAAGCTTTCCACAAGCTGCCTGGAAGCAACAAAGTGAAGCTGGAGGTCGGCTAAAAGAGACAGAAATGATCCTATCCGTGTTTGTACCTTTGTGTTTTTATTGTTCATGAGTATCTGATGTACAGGAGGTCTAAAAGAAACTAGTCTAAGTTGGGAATACATTTAAATAATGCTTGTTTGTTTGCCATTTAGATCAGAAAATCAAGCTTGTGTAATGTAGTGTAAGTGTAATGTTCTATTTAAAAGGACTTAAATAAAGAATACAAAAACAAAGAGCAGCTCATTTCCTCTCCACTTAATTAAAATAATGTTCAGCTAGCTGTAAAACTGAATAAATGTGTTCATTGATCATTCAGATAGTCTACCGTGTATGACTCCACCAGCACGGTGGTCTCCAGGGCCAGCTTCTGCTCCTGCTCAATGTTGTAGCCCACATAGCATAGCTTCTCCTTCATCATGCGCACTGTCTCAAAGTCTGCAGAGTGGTTGAAGGCGTAACCTCTCAACAACAACAACTGACCAGACAGAGGAGAAAGATGATTTTATATCAGTCAAAATAACACAAACAGGTTTTGAGGTCAAGTCTCAAGACTTTTGGGAGAGTGGATACCTTAATGAGGTAGCGGGTGATGTCTCTGCCTGCAATGTCCAGACGTCGCGTCAAGTGAGGCAGACTGAAACCCTCATAGACTGGACAAATGTGTGTCACGCCATCACCTGAGTCCACCACAACGCCGGTGAGAAGGCCTAAGTCACACAAACATTGGAGTTATGTAATAATAATGTATCGGATTCTGCTTAAAGCACATCGATGTTAGAATGACGTGAAGTGATGCTTGTATGACTAACAGCTATTCTGAATCCTGGAAGAAAAATTTGTTAAAAGCTAAAAAGTTATGCACAATCTGTACTTTTCAATCCCAATTTTTTACATATTCTAACTACTTTAAGAACGGTATAGTACTCTGTTTTATAACTATGGTACATGTTGTAAATATTTTTTTCTTCTTTTTTCTTTGTAAACATTGTGTGTGGTTCTGTTATGTTCTGTGTCCTGTTCTGTTTGTATATCTGTTTTGTATATCTGCTGCTGCTGTTACGACCAAATTTCCTCTTGTGGGACAATTAAAATGATTATTCTATTCTATTCTATTCTATGTTACTAATTGTGTCATCATAGCAAAAACACGTAATAAGGCTTGAAGTTCCGTACCTTGGGCATACAGTGTCAGAACAGCCTGAATAGCAATATAGACTCCTGAAAACTGATAGGTCTCAAACATCACCTGCGAAAGCAAACCAAAGCAAAAAAAGTAAAAGTAAGTAAGCAAAGTAAGAAAAGAAAAAAGCAAAGTTGTAAACGTGCCAAGGTGTTTTTTGGCAAAAGCAGATAGATACATGACTGCACCTCAATAATTTTCTCCCGGTTTTTGGTTGGGTTCATCGGGGGTTCAGTCAGCAGGATCTTGCAGTTACGAGACTCGATGTTGAGCTTCTCTGGGCCGAAGGTGTAATCCCACAAGTGCTTCATGTCGTCCCAGTTCCTGACAATGCCATTTTCCATCGGATAGTTCACCTCTAGCATGGAGCGCAGCTCACTAGCTTCATCTCCCACCATCAGGTCCTGAAATAAAAAGAGTTAATACAGAGGAACACGTCTACAAGGAGGTCAAGATGCTCCTGTTCAGTTTCACTCAGAAAGGATGTTAACTGAGCAAAATCTGGCCACTTCAACTTGCCTTATTGTTAGCTTAAATCGCTAATTCGAAATATACAAACTCAATTACCCAGCATGCACTTCAAGGCATCGTTTTCCATGCATTTACACCTGGAAACACTTCCCCTCAGCTACAACAAACCACATTTTTATCTCCCATTCAAACATCCACATGCAAGGCAGCCTGGCAATGTAAGAAGCTGCTGGTTAAAACTCTGTGTTAGCTACACAGTCAAGCATCTCACATTCCACTTAAATACATCAAAAGCCTACTGAAGGCAGCCATTTTATGGTTTCATCCTGTGTGCTCTGGCATTAACAAACTACCAATCACAGGCTTTGCCTCTATATTGTCTCAATAAAAGAAAAACAGATGTTGCTCTGACTCAAAGCCTCAGCTGTCTGCCATGTTTCCCTGGATTTAAATGAGTCTTCTGCACTTGAAAGAGGTGAAAGACCAACAGATTAGTGCAGACTTTTGGTCAGTCATAAACATCATTTAAAATTATGGATCCTTTGTTTTTATATTGGCAAGATAACCTGATTTGCAATGGATGCACATCCAGCAAATGAGTAATTTGGAGCCAAGTGTTCCAGCTAAAGCTGAAGTTTCAATTTCTTTTCTGCTGAAAGCAGCAGCAGGATTGAGGTGGGTGTTTAGCTGTTAGGGTGCACGAGGAGATCAGAGACTCTGAAAAGGGAACTGCTCCAAAATCTCTTTTAGCACTGCATCGATAACAGCTGGCCTCTGACTCATCGCAGGCATTCCTGCTGACATTTTTAGCCTTTAGAGCCGAGTACAACAACAGAAAGGTGCATGTCTTCCTTTATTCCCTATCACTTAATCCCACTCTCAACATCAAAAGTCAGCAAACCAATTAGATATAGAACAATAGGATCAAAGTAAGTTTCCAAAAAAGAAAACATAGTGATTAAATAACAAAAAATATGAATAAAGGTCTTAATTTTCAGTTGGAGCATAACATTTCCCAACTCTCTACAACAGGCACAAACAGGAGGCCCACGTCAACCTGAACTTACCATCTTCTGAGCATTCTACTTCACCAAAGGAGAACAAAACATGAAAAAAGAGCAAGGCAGGCAGAAAAAAAGCAGACCATGAATAAAGAAATTATCAAAAGAAAACAAGGTAGTGGCAGGTATCCTGGTTAAAAAGAACCCTCTGCTCCATAAAAATCTAATGTTCTCTCATTTTTTACACTTAAATATAAATTAACACTACTTATGACATCATCGCACGCACACATAAATGTATGTCTTTACACTGGATTGCTATAACCAAATAAAAAAGATCCTTGTACCTTGATCTCAATATTTCCCACTTTGGCTGTAGAGCGAATGATGGGCCTCCCAACAAGCGCAGGGAAGATGTGCTCTGGGAAGTTGGAGCCTGCATAGCCACACTTGACAAACTATAACAGACCAAAAAGAAGAGGAAGTGATTAAGAAACTTACTGCAGTGCTGTGGACATAAACATTTCCCAAACAAATATCACCCGGTTGCTGAACTGTGCAGCTTCATCCCAGCTGCATCTGAATGACACGAGGTCCATCAGAGCTGCATGAGCTGGATTTGAAGCTGCAACATATTACAACAACATTATTACAGACAAAGAGGATCAGAGCATATGTTTGTCCAGTCTGAAGACAACCAAGATTTAAAGGCAAAATAATTTTGCAAGTAAATAATCTTTCAGAATGAGTGCACAAGATGAAGTATTTTTAATATTAAAACCAAAATTTGTTCAGCCCAAGAAAACAAAAAGAAAAGACATACGGGCTGCAGCTCATGTACGTAGATTTAGAGCTGTTTGTGCTTGAAGACAAATTAAAGACAAATTCTCCCATATATGCCTGAGAGTGGGTGTGAAACAGAATATGTCAGAGTTCAGAAAGAGTCTTTGACAGAAGTAGCTGTGGTTTTGTCTCATCTCACTTCCTCTTAACTTTTCAGTTCAACCATGACACATGACAGTTTTTTTTCTCTTGTCTTTTATGGCTTGAGACAATGCACACGAGTACAAAAAAACCTTATTAGTCAGTGACATGCTGAGGCAACATCCTCCCTGGCTGCTGACAGTGTTTGGCTAAGGAGGTCCCTGCACTTCTCAAGAGTCAGAGTTACACACTGCAGTGAGAAAATCTAAAGTAAAGGTTGTAAAAGCCTGTCGAGAGTTTACAGCTGCATGAAAATGCTCTTGAACGTCATCGATTAAGGTAAATAAATGTAGCAGTTTGGGTTCTAGCCAAATGTCCTTCTTTTTTATATAAAATATGATAATGTGCACCAGTCACATGGGAATACTCATTAGATAAAAAAGCAAGCATAACTATGGGCAGCAGAAAGTGGTTAGACCTGACATGTTACTTTTTTGTCAACAGCGTCCCACAGTGAGGTCTTCTTTCATGACAAGAGAGCTTTTATTAATAAATCAGACCAAAAAAAAAAGTCGACCCAAAAATTCCCATTAATTTAAAAAGAACAACATGGTATTCACCAGAGTATTTGTAATCTGTTTAAATGTTCTATATTTAATTCACAAGATGGAAAATTTTCACAACTTCATGCTTAAAATTGCTCTTACAGTCTGTCTTTATTTAATATGCAATGCAGCATGTTATTTTTAATATTACTAATTGCAAGACTATTAAATCAGGGTTTACACTTTTTATTCATCAGCTCCATGAACAAAAAAAAAAACAAAAAACCAGAACAATTGCTTAATTTACTAAAGCTTAGACCAAAGATCTTTGTTGGATCATCGTTTATCCAGAAAAGGATCACTTTTATAATTGATGTTACAGATTTTATTATGTAGATTTAAAAAAATATCTCTCAACAATCAAGAGACATAAGTCTCTATAAACGCATGTTTACGTATGTTCCCATTAAAGTTCGTTTCCAGTCTCCCTTTATGTAAATTATTTGTAAATAACTTATTTTTGATTCATTTGAATGATTTAACCCAAACATCTGAAGTACAAAGAACGACTCACTTTTAAATATTGCTGTATTTGATACTGAAGTGATCTGAAAAAGCTTTTAGCCTGATATAATATGTTGGATTAGATTCTGTAAGAACTTCCAAAAAACTGGACAAATTCACTCATGTTTCATTAAATAACACTCGTGTTTTATTTAGGATTTTATGCATGGATTTGTGCATGCGATTTTGAAAATTATTTTGTAATTTGCATGATATTATAAATAGTCATGACCTCAAAACAAATAACCTTCTTTATTTTAAATTCCGAAAGTTGCCAATCCTATTTTAAGCGTTTCTTTAAGACATGAAAAGCAGCAAACCTGATAATTCAACACAAGTAAAAAGCTGCAGAATCGTTAATTTTCGTGGGTTTTTCCAACACCTTTGCTGTCACCAGATAGCATTTTTGGACGATGAACAGTGAGGTTCCTCAATTTACCTGCATGGCCTAATTGCTAGTGGTGCACTCAGCTCTCGATTGATAATTATATAAAAGCCAAGCTCTTTTATTTGTTTAAACCCAATTGGGGATTTAATGAATCTGCAAATTCCGAATAATTGTTAAATAAATCAAAAACCAGCGACGCCGCTAACAGACAGCTGTTTAACCTGGCATGCTAGTTAGCGTTGTTAGCTTAGGTACCCGCTGATTACAAACAGCAGTTTATATCGGTATGATCCGGAAATATGTGCATCTGTGAAAGCTTTCAGAAAAATTCTAACTCCAGTTCGTATCCCGACATTGATAAATATATTGTGTGATATTGTCGAGTCTAAATCTGGATGAATGAGAATTAGCTGGTTAGCAAGCTACACGCCCAGTTCAGGCTAACTGACAGCCTTCACTTCCTGTTTCAGTAAAATGATCGACATTACGGCTTCGTTTAAGTCAAGACTAAACTCGATGAAAACACCGAGTCACGAACGTAAACCTACCCCGGTTCCATTGTCACAGACCACCACTTTCCTTCCCTGGCTGTCCATTTTGTAAAAGCCCAGTTGCGGCTGAACCTCCCTCAACTTTGTTCAGCAAGCCCGGAAGGAGGACACGCCAACCCGGCCGAGAAGAGGAAGGGAAGGGTATGCATCCGGTATGCAACAAAATGACAGTCCAATTATGTTTACATTTACCGCAAAAAAAAAAAAAAAACAGTAGCTATATATGTATTGTGCAAAAGCCTCGAGTGGTCGCGCATGTTTCCATCTTTTGAATTTCTTTTCTTTTGATTTTTCAGTTTTTTCTTTGGCTTATTTTTCTTCTTCCAGCTGTTGCATCTAATATTTTTAATAAAATAATTGTAATAAAATCTAGATATAAAAGATGATAAATCATCATTTTTATTATCATCATATATAAAAAAAAATTCCCCTCTCGCCACTTGGGTGGTGTTTTTTTCCGTTCCAAGCTCGGGTCCTCTACCAGAGGCCTAGGAGCTTGAGGGTCCTGCGCAGTATTTTAGCTGTTCCGAGGACTGCACTTTTCTGGACTGGGATGTCTGAGGTTCTTCCAGGGATCTGCTGGAGCCATTCCTCCAGTTTGGGGGTTACTGACCCAAGTACTCCGATTACCACGGGTACTATTGTCTCCTTCATCTTCCAAGTCTTCTCTAGCTCCTCTCTGAGCCCTTGGTATTTCTCAAGTTTCTCATGTTCCTTCTTCCTGATGTTGCCATCACTTGGTATCGCCACATCCACCACAACTGCTTTCCTCTGCCCTTTATCAACCACCACAATGTCCGGTTGGTTCACCATTACCATCCTGTCTGTCTGGATCTGGAATGTGTACAATAACCAACAACAAAATGTGCAATAATTTTCAAATGGATGGAACTGCAAACATATGTGCAATAAGTATTCGAACAATTATACATACTCACAAATGCCTCAATTTAATTTGCTCTTTAATGTCTGTCTGTTCATAGTCCTGTTAACAGTCATTTAATTTGTATATAATTGGCCCCTTTTTTTGCTTGATCTCGGTGAGGGTACATGCTTTCTGGTCTGCTCCCACTCCCCCCCCCTGTAAATTCCTCGAATATGAAATTATGGATCTGGGATCGTGGTCACTTACACACTGGAAATTTTTTTTCTCCAATTGAGGCTCGTGAAGGGGGAGCCACCATGCCCAGACCTGACCCGCACTCTGTCGGTGGAGGACAGATATATTTGGATTACTGATTGTGGAAACCTGCTGATTGGGGCTGGCAGTCACCTAACGTATGGGCAAATTCAGAAAAAATGGAAAGTATGTGCCTTATCTGGCAGCAATCAGACTAAAAGTTCGGGGGGTCTGGATCCTACTGATGTGGTTAGGATCTCACTGGAGGGATGGGTGTCATCTTGGAGAAGCTGCAGGTACGGCTCAGTGTGGAGGAGTGATTGATTGGCTGTTTTAAATGTGATTTGATCCATTTTGGCTGTTTCAGACTTCCACTGGAAAAAGTGCACCATAAGGACTCAAAGGACTTTTGAATTCTGCAGTTCTGCTCTAATCTCTCTTTTATCTTATTTTGGCTGGGCCAAAGGCCAACACTCCAACCTCCCTTAAGGAAAATGCAGATGGGACACTCAGTTCCCCCTCCCCCTGCCCCCCTCCCACTCCGAAAGCCCAGCTGGGGCATACAGACTCTCAAGGACAGTGGTTTCCTGACAAAAACATCTGACAGTGCTCAGCGATGGTGTTTACATTACTTTTACAACACATTCACATCATCATACATTGCAGTCACGCCCCTCAATGACCTCACTGTGTGTGGTATCTGTTCACTCCCCCTGCTAAGGAGTGTTTTTGTGCTTCCATCCAGCACCCCCTTGAGGGCACTGGGTGAGAGGAATCTTTTGTTATCTCCTTTCCTACCCAATGTTGTCTGATATTCATCTGGTTTCTACACATAGGTTTATGTGTGCTTATATATATATATATATATATATTCTCCTGTGTGACCTTGACTGACCTTATCTTGGCGCCGCGCACACGTGCCCCTGGCTGCCTTGGAGAGTGAAGGTTAAGCCTTTTTTCTGTATCTTCATGTAATTTGTCCATGGGACAATAAAGGCAATTCAAATATAGCGCTCCATTGTTTGTGTTTTCATATTTTTAAGTTTAGATATTGTTATTTTTATCTTATGTTTCCATTTCACCATTTATGTTTACATTTCACTTTCGCACATGAGGAGAGCAGAACCCGGATTTCGTTGTCTGAGTGCTACTGTGCAATGACAAAAAGGACTCTAATCTAATCTAATAGTCATTACCTAAAGAGACAACATGAAAACCCTGACTGGGTCTGTTACTGGTTATTTAAAGAATGTTAATACAACCTGCAATAAGTATGTATAAGAAAACGTACATTGAAATTATTTTATAGTTTATTTTCATTTTGAAGATAAAATAAATTATGTAATGAAAGAATATTAATATAAATTTTGCTCATATAAAAGAGTCATTATTTTAATTATGATCTTGATGGTCAATTGAAAAAGTTTATTAAACACCATCTATCATTGTGTGAATGTTATGCCCCAGATTCACAAGTTTGCAGGGTAACTGCCATCAAGAATGTGTACAAATATCTACTGTGTTGTGCTGGGGAGAAAAAGTATACACGTTTTGAAAGAAATTCTGGTATGTGAATGTTACACAGTTTGTACACTAGCAGCCTTCTGAACTTTCACTGAAAAAGATATCTAAAATTATACAACTTCAGATTTTTCTGTGACTACATATTTATTGGTATACAGGTGTGTAAAACATATTGCACCAGTATTACCTTCATAGAACTCTTAAAGTGTCTAAATAGTTAGAATTTTATGGGCACAGATGAAAGAGAGACACAAACCAAACTAAAGAGGATTAACTCATTTATTTCAATATTCACAAGTTTTTCCCAAAAGTCTTTGTTAATGCACAGCATCTCAATTTAAGCAGTAAACATAACTTCTATAAAGGTTCAAAAAGGTGCAACTTTGATTTAGAAATGTGAAAAATAATTGTCATATAAAATAAATAAATATTTGACTGCTAAAAGTACTGACAAAAAAAAAGACATAAATACATGATGCCAGAACTGATTTTTGTAGCATATCATGCACACGGAAATAAAATTAAAGAGCTGCATAAAGTGGCAGCAGATCTTAAAACTGAAGCATTTTATATTTTTAAGTTCAAAACACACAATATGTATAAATCAAAGATTTTCCTTTAAGAAAGTAGAAAATATATTAAATAAATTTCCTGCATTTTGATTTGTTACAAAGTGTTACTGGCTTTTACTATATTGCATGCAAATTGCCCCATTGTGAAAACACTGCCCCCTACAGCTCATTCTGTATACTACACTGTCTCACTGTTGTGGTCAAAGTTAGATTTTCTTAGTATTTGGGGCCTGTAGATGTGAATATATGAAGATTTAGATTATTTAGAATGATTTTTAATCCAAACAAACCTTGAGTTTGTGAAAACAGACAGCTCAGATCAGTTTAGATACATCCATTTATCATTAACAGCATGTCACCATGCAGGTTAGAAATCTTTCTGTCACTTTTTAATCTGGTAGTTAATGCAACCTATTCCCATAAACTGAAACCTGCAATGATAAAAGACACTGGCAAAAAGATTTTTAATATGCTAATTAGTGACCCATTCTGAATTCTTATAGAAAACATAAACCAATTTCATTTCATAACTGCAAAAATAACAACTTTTTTAATTGTATTTTTAGAATCAATTTAAATATGGAGCTAAATTCAACTGCAGAAACTGCATCCAAAACAATGCCTACTGTTTATATTTCATAGCATTTTTTACCTTTACAAAGCTAAGTAAAGAAAGGAAAAGCCCTTAAGAGGTACATAAAGAGTAATCCAATGGTTGCTGTGTAAAAGTACAAAACCATTTATGTCCAAACTGAAGCACACTGTCAGCTCATGAGGTTAAATGTTCTAGGCAGTTGTGTTAAAGAGGTCCTTCCATTAAAAACAGTTTTTCTGAGGTTTCTGTTGAATATTTTAGCTCCACAGGTGTTCTTACCTTCATAGTGGGTGAAAACAGGTCAACAACTTCTCTTTCAGTTTTAATCTCTCAAACTACGCAGGTGGAGATAAAACCCGAGTTCTAACGGCCTGTATCTGTTTCATCACAACTACTTTGTTCGTTAGTATTCATCAGCTCCTGCAGTTGAAACCACACCTAGCATGCTGCTAGCTAAAAGTTGTAGCATAAGACGTAGCAAACAGGAAGACACGACGTCTGATGTTACCATGCACAGCGGGGCAGGAAACAGTATACCTTGCTCTCATAGGCTAGTTTGTTAGCCAATCAGAGTCCAGCAAATTCAAATAATGAATATGAACGAGCTGCTGACGAAGCAGCCTGACGGAAGGAGCCGGAACCACCTGAATTTTAATGCAGACAGATTGAAAGGTCTGTTAATCAGTGTTTCCTGATGTTTTTTAGATATAAATTGTTTCATATTACTGGTTAATACTTAAGAAATAACCACAAAGTCATGAAATTTGTATGAAATGGCCTCTTTAACATTTCCAGAACATGAAGGCAGCCAATCAGTGAGATACATTATTTCAAAAGTAACAGCAAGAAAAGATGAGAAGAAAAGAGTCAGCTCTGCATTTCCTCTGTAACACAACTGCCTGTGTACAGATCCACTGACACACAGCAGCTGAGTGAGAGGAGGAGAAACAGCATGACATTCAAAAAGTAAAACACACTCTGGAAGAAGGGAGAGGCTTTTTGTCTTTTTTAGCAGCAGCCATTTGGGGTGTGGCGACTAGTTTACATCCAAACCTACAGGTAAATGCAAAGGGAAAATCCCTCCTGAGACCTGCTAAGGTCAAGGCTGCTCTGGTCCAGCTGGCTTCAACGGAACACCTACAACAGAGAGATTTAATATTAAAAAAAATAAACTATTTCAGCTTTAATCCACTCAAGCTTTTCTAAATTAAATAATTCAAACAGCACCTGCACTGACTGTGTTGAAGGGTCCAACATGTCTGGGGATCCTAGACGTCCAGGAGAATTGAGAGCTGGCAAAGACTCTTTGGTAGGCTCCAAGATTCCCTGATAATTCATCAGGAGGTGAAATTAATGTAAAAGGTTATAAATGTGACTGTGGCAATAGTGGAAACACAATCTTACTTCTTCACACTGAAAGTTTTACATTAAACTTTCTGTAGAAATATTCAGAGAAATCATTTTTTTCCAAGTCTTCTTTCACATGCAGATCAACTTGATTGTCATTAAATATAAACAAACTTATATGTTGTAATTTTCCACAGATAACTCACCAGACGGTATGAATCTGAAGGTAAAGTCACTGGCTCCTTTGTGCCCATAAAGACCTGAAACATGACAAAAACACAGGAAATGTAACAAAAGTGGAAGTTTCTGCCCGGTTCACAGACAATCTTTATTAAGGTTCTACTAAATGAATAGAGCAGCAAAACGTTCACTATCAGACACTGTGTCTTTTAAATACAACAAATACAGTGAAAATGCAGCTTATGCAAACTCACAATGTTTCTCATGTTCACACCAAGGCACCCGAGTAGAGACGATTTAGTATGAGAACCCCCCCACTGAAACTGGAGGCCAAGGGACCAGAGGAGATCCTCATGTGGCCTCAACATCAACTGCTGAATTCTGACAGATGATGAAAGGAAAGAACCGTTTTTGATGGAATTTTAAAAACATTTATCCAATCACGTGTCAGTGCATCTGTTTTTCAAGTGTTTGGTGAATAAAAAAAACAAAAAAAACATCAATATTATCAAATAAAAGGTGATGACAGTCAGAGAACACAGAATTAAACGTATGGACAGACCCTACTGGGAGTCTTCATAAAACCTTGTTATAAAAAAAAGAAATTGAAAAGTGAGTCATCATCAATCTTAAAGAAACGTCACATAATAACACAGCGACTCCTTGCAAACAAGTTGATTATGTCTGGACATGCAAATCAAATGAGATCATTTGCAAATAGCAGGCAAATGTATTTATAAAGACTAGATTTAAGAAAGAATTTTATTTTGATAGATTATTCAGTGAAGGCCAGAAAACAAAGCAAACAGCCTTCAGTGTGTTTGTTCGAGAACATTTTAAAGTCTGCTGAGTATTGATCCTCTAACTACCAAAGAGACACAGGTCACATACAAAAAGCTTCAGATATCCGCAGCTCTCTGTATTTCTCAACAGCAGCCATTAAAAGCTCCATCTGATCAACTTTTAGTCTGGATGTGTCCATAGAGTTTGTGACCCTCACCTCACAGCAGGGCTGACTTCTGGTTCTTCCTCACTCTCATGAAGGTTCTGGGTTTGAAGTAATGTTTTAAGGTTGATCAGCTGCTCCTTACCATCTACAGCTGGGACCAGTACCTCAGGGAAACTGGAATGGAGGAGCTGCTGGACATGACAGGACAGTGAAGGCTGCCAGATGAGAGAGAGAAAAAACAGGAGAAATCATGGCTTTCCAACATTATTATGAAAAACAGTAATGAAAACAGTGAAGTACCTCCTACCTGGCAGCTACTCCCCCTTGTTGCTTGATATTTTTCGGGCCTCTCCAGCTCTTCCTCATTGTATTTTCCAGAGTGAAGTTTGCTGACTGGCTCTCTGAACAGTATCCAAGTGTCTTTCCCCAGTGGAATACTTTGATCCTTGAAGTCTGCCCACAATCCCTCCTCATCCTCTTGTGTAGATGCCGAGCAGAAATCTGCAAAGCTGTCACTCAGAGGAAGGCTTCCCAGCCTCTGTATTCCCACAGCATCAGCACTTTGAAAAGGTTCTTGGTCCCTGGTAAAATGTGCAAATTTTTCCAGTGCACCTGTACTATAACGTGTCTGGTTCGAGGTAGAAGAAGTTTCCTGAGTCACATAGTGGTTGCAGTGATGGAGGTCCAACTCAGGCATGAGAGAGTCAGCATGCCTGCAGTTTTCCAGTTCTTTTACCTGAACATCTCGAGAAGCAACAGATAGCCCGTTTGGTTCCAGCTCTGCTGAGGCACTCTCAAAGGAAAAATCCTCACAACTGGATGCCTGCAGATCAGAAGCAGTCCCATCTTCAGTCAACATGCATTCCTGAGTGTTCCCAGGGATATGTGGCTCCTCCAGAGCAGATGCAAAACTAGAAGCTGCTGTAGCTTCCTGAGGCTGATGGTGGTGCTGAGATGGTTTTACAAGAGCTGCACTTCTTTTCTCACAGTGTTTTCTTTTAATGCAGACATATTCCTTAGATGCTAGCTGTGATCTCGGTTCAGAGTCTGTGATAAACTCCTGTCCTGAATTACATGAATTTTGACCAGAACTGTTTGCTCCTTCCACTCTGCCTTCCCTCTGCTTGGTGAAACCACAGCACCAGGGGTTTCCTGCCTGCTCTGTGAACAAAGTGAAATCAGCAAACCCTGTTTCCTCCTCAGGTGGATTCAACATGGAAGCACTGAAGGCCCCAGATTTCAGGTCTCCTTCAACATGTCCATTTGATGATTCTGTTTTACAATCAGACCCTTTCACATCCACTAGACCCCCATCAGACTCTGACTTAGCAGAGTTTGGTTGATGGGTTGCTGGTTTTACAGCAGGGGATGGGCATCTGAGAAAAGATTTTGGCTCAGTAGCATGAACAAGACCAAGAGGAGAGCACACAATTCTCAAAGAAAAGTCCCCAAACTCCTCCTCCTGTGACCCCAACCGCCTGACATCATCACTGACCGGTAGGAGAAGAGAGCAGGAGTAAGAGGACCTGATGTCTGGCTCCATAGGTTTGTCTAGCAGAACTCAAAGACCTCATGTGCCTGGTGAAGGAAAACAGAAAAAACAGAACCTTAGAAGGGAAAAAACATTGTTTCATTTTTGGGACCTGGCTTTTTGTATATATTTTGTCTTGATTTAGCAGTTTAAATTGCTTATAAAGTAGTGGCAACCGATTTATGCTTAATCTAGGTGCCTCCGAAAGCTCAAAACAACAATAAAATACTCACTGACTTTTATTCAACATGAGAGCTTCAATATATCAGTTTTAAATATTCACCTCACTTTAAATATAAGATTTTTTTAATGATCTGATATAATGTTACCATTTTATTTTTTATTCTGTTGTGTTTTTTTTCTCCTGTTGTTATCCATCTGTACCCTTACGTAAAGCCCTTTGACCAATGGCAGGTGTTTCAAAATAAGATTTATAAATGAGATTTGATTTGATTAAATTTGGCAGGGTGTATAGTAAAAGGTAACCCACAGGATGGACAGTTGAGTCAGTAATATGTGACTTCAGCAAATTGTTACTGTCAGCTATGCAGTTAACAGGTGGCATCACCAATTGAACACAGGTGTTTTATATAAAGGGAGACACACCCCCAAAAAGGGAGGCTGATTTGTTTGTTGAATGTCTGTGGCAGGTTAAGTGCTTCTTTTCCACGTAAGTGTTATATATATTTTTTCTTTTAATAATATATTGGATCCTGTCTTGAAACTGCCGTGTTTACATGGCTCAGTTATACAGTATACATATATTATATATATATATATATATATATATATATATATATATATATATATAATTATATATAGTAAACAGTACACTGTTGCTAGCCAATGTGATTTACAGATTAAGTGCTTTTACTGAAAACGCTTCTGTTGATTTATATCCTTGGCAAGCGGAGTGAGGTATGTTTGAAGAGTTGTCTGAAATGTTAACTTATTTTAATAACTTATGGTGGTTTTATTGTCATATATTTCATATCATCTCATATTTAATAGCTGTTTATTTGTTTGGTAATCATGTCTGTACAGTTTTCACGGTGCAAAGTGCACGGAGTAAGGTGCGCAAAATAAGATGGTGCAAGATGATGAGTAAGGAAACAACAAATAAAACTTGTTGCACCCGTCGAGGCCTCTCCATCTTTCTTTTGGTGCCAAGGGCTGTAACACAAATCTCAAGCTGACAGTAACAACAGCCTGTAACACTTGACAAATGTATTAGAATGAGATGAGAATGATTTTTTTGATTAAGGAGTAATGAAACCAAACACAAAGAAAGTTGTGTGGGCAAAGAAAATGCAGCAAGAATCCTTTAACTGCTGAGACTTGTATAACAAATGTAAAGCAAAAACACACACTTTCCCATCAAGTTTGAATGCACCGTTAGGATGACCCTAACCTGAAAAACTGACAATATGATCCTTCAGACATTCTCAGGAGGAGATTCTTGGCAAATTAGATAATTTTCAACACAAAATCAGGTCACTTTTTAGGAAATAAAAATTACAAACATTCAATATCCACATTTAATTTTGTCCTTGTCCACAGCGATTAAATGCTCTAAATAATATATCACAAGAAATGTTACTTCTTTAAAAGTGTTGTTTGCTCACATGATCTTTCAGTAATATTTGTTTGTAACATCTTTAAAAACAGCATGAAACAATGTCATTTTGACTTTATTCTGTTTTGTTCAGATTACACACAAAGTTCCCAATTTTTTAAGGATTAACTGTAAATGACTTCCTGTCTTTTAGGCCTTGTAGTTCTGGTTTTATTTAGACTTTGTTTACTGATAATAATTGAGGAAGTTGCCCAGAAACAATCTGAGAAGGACAACCTTTATGTGGATTTTTTAATTATTTATTTTTTTTAGCTCTTGGGAGTAAATTGAGTGTTGGTGGAAAAACTGATCACTTAGTTCGGTTTACTAAAAGTTTCCAGTTAGTAAACGATCCAAGAACAGCTGAGTTCAGAACCCGGACCCATACATCCAGTCCAGGAAAACGGATTAAAGGCTGTAATAATCCTAGCGACTTCCCGTTCTATAATTACACACATAATGTGAAATACTTTATTGAAACACGATCAGTGTCTGGGTTAGTAAACCAAAAACGATCAACATTCCTACCTTCTCCAGTCTTCATGTTTGGCAGAACAAGTGACAAAAACGTCCTTAGTCATGTAAAAATTAGCTGAAAACTGCCACTATAAACTAAAAAGCCAAATCATGATTAGGAAAAAGCAGGTTGCCACCGCAAATGAACTGGCGCAAACAGAAAACCGATCCAGTTAGCTCATATTTTGTTCCCACCACAGCTGATTAGCTAAAACAGCTAGCTCGTGTTTCTACCGTCCGTTTTTATAAACAACCCTTAAATGACAAGTTAAGTATAGCTAACTTAATAGTTTATAACATCACATTTTTACTTTACCGTAATAATTAAATTTTCTCTAGACTGTCAATTTCACAGCGCTTTTCTACATAATTTCTCGTCATCATCGTTCTTCATAGGCATTTAGCTGAGATGGGTGAAAAGCGAAGAGCTCTCACTGTGTTTCAGATTACAGATTTCCAGGTGACCCTTTTTCAAAAAAGGAGCAACAAATAAAACACAGATGGCCTGTGCTACATTTTGTCAATTCAGTCATCGTGCAGTTGACTTTTTAGGACTATAAAATAAACACACTCTATAAATCAAGACTAAAAATTGTCTCTTTATCTTTCTCATGTTAATCGTCTAACATCTTGAAAGAGCATCACTTTGAAATAGATGATCTAAGATCTTTAGTTGATTTTAAAAGCAGGCTCAAGACACACCTTTTTAGTCTAGCTTTTAATTGATTATTTATTGTTTTTAATTGCTTTGCACATTGTACCTGTTTATATTTATCAGAGTTTTAGCATTTAATCTTGTCTAAACGTGGATATGTGTACTGAGCTACAGGAGGGTGACAAAGTCAACCACCCTCACTTTTAAACTTGAATGGCTTCCGTTAGGAATGTTGTAGAGACACGTGGGTGGTTTCAAACTGTTCGTCTCGTCCTAAGCTATCCGTTAATATGTTTTGTTTCTGTGCGACAGGGTTGAGGGTTCGAAACACTCATAAAACCATTTTATGACTTCCGGTAGGAGTGGCTTATCGTAATGCTGTTGGTGTCTACGTGTAGGTCTCAACCTAAGCTATAAGTGGATGTAAGAACCGTCACGCTGTGACCTTGGGGTCAGGAGATAGACATGGTTAAAGTAAAATGAAGGGTTAGGTTTATGAAATTGGAAAATTTTTCATGCACTGACCATCACTGTGATGGACATCCCTCCCCTCCATCTATCTCTCATTTAATCCTGTAGGTGCTGTGGTGTGTAACCTAGTGATCCAGAGTCTCTCTGCTCTCTTCCTCTGGGTTGTGGATGATCATGGGTTGTGTTCCAGAATCATGGCCTGTACTGATGATCACTTGTGCAGAATAAAATGTTGAACATAGAATGCCCTTTATTGTCATTATACAACGTACAACGAGACTGGAGAGCTTCTCCTGCTTCAGTGCAAACAGTAATGAGATAAAATACAAAAAAAAAAAAAAATGTGTTGCACAATTGCCAATATGTACAAAAACACAATAAAGATATAAATATACAAGAATAAAAATAGACATAAAAATATATTGCACACAGTGATGTTATATGCAGCATTCACAGAATGATAGTGAGGTAGAATATTGCACATTTGCATTGTGGGTGGGTGGAATTTACAATTGAAGGACAAGTGGAGTTTGAACTTTTTTCCTCCTCAGAACATTATATCTGTGTTGGGTAAATCTCTGCTGCAGTGTGTTAATGGTTTCACCAACATACTGTTTCCCACAAATCTGACACATGATCAAATACACACAGTTTTTAGAAGACACGTCACATTGAATTGGGGTTTTGAAAACCTCCCCTGTAAATTTGTTTATAACCCATTTCTTGTATTTATAAAAATCATGAAAGCCTCTCTGTTTTGGTGTATTTTTAGTTTTAATTTTGGCATGTACGAGATGATCTTTGAGGTTTTTTCCTCTTCTAAAAGCAGAAATTTTTAATTTGTCAATTTATTCGTGTCTTCTGTAAATTTAGTAAAATTGTTAGTTTTATTTTTCAATTTAACTGTGGTAGAAGAATAAGTGGTGATGAGTGGCAGTAGAGGGGAGTCCTGGATGACTCTAGTTTCCTTGAAGGATTTAAAACACCTTCTAAGAAAGGACCGTTGGTACCCTCTAGTGGCCAAACTCGAGAACAGAGTTTTAACAGCAGTTCTGAAATCCTCCTCCCTGGTGCAAATTCTGTGAAATCTTAGTATTTGGGATTTAATTAAACCTGAAAAAGTGTTTTTTGGGTGAAAACTGGATTTAAAAAGCAAAGTATGAGTATATGTTGGTTTAAAGAAGACCTTAATGTCTAATTTGTTAGTTACAGTGAAATTTGGACCTTTAAAGGTAGATGTATCTAAAACATCAACCGAAGTAGTACTGGTGGAGGATTTTGATTTAATAGATGCATTATGATTGTTCAGAGTGTTCAAAAACATTTGAAAATCCTCAGCAGAGTGAGGCCAAACTCCCCAGATGTCATCCAGAAATCTAAAATACTGCAGTAGTTATTTTGGTGCATGAATTCAAAGCTGCCGTTTCCCACTCAGCCATAAAAATGTTTGCATAAGCAGGTGCAAACTTTTTATCCATTGCGGTCCCTTTTTATCTGCAAAAAGAAATTTCCATCAAATTCAAAGTCATTTTTAGTCAATTTATTTCTAATAGTT
Organism: Pachypanchax playfairii; assembly: GCA_006937955.1. Taxonomy (NCBI): domain Eukaryota; kingdom Metazoa; phylum Chordata; class Actinopteri; order Cyprinodontiformes; family Aplocheilidae; genus Pachypanchax; species Pachypanchax playfairii. The sequence goes on along the minus strand of SSNP01000245.1, from coordinate 3,357 downwards.
GAAGCAACTCCCTGTCAGGTCTCCTCTTATTAGAATATTTGAGGAATATGTTTTTCACCGTCTGTATGCCTTCTTTAATGTCAATATTGGTGTATAAACTGTCAATATCAATTGTGAACAAGATTGAGTTGGTGGGAATGATGTTTTTTATCTTATCAATGAAATCACAAGTATCTTTGATGTAACTAGGATGTTTTGTAGATAGTGGGGTTGAAAAGTAATCAATATATTCAGTCGTAAACTGTCTCACTACTACAATCTGAGACAATTGGACGTCCTGGTGTGATTTGAAAGGGCTTACTCCATTTTTCAGGTATGAATTTGTGGGAGGATGTAAAAAAAAAAAGTTAGGTTTTTGTATTTATCTCAACGATCCCCGTGCGTCGTCCGATGACTTCGCAGTTTGAAGTAGGGAGTCGAGGGCAATGCACTGGCCATCGCACGTTGCTTGCAGTCCACATGTCCATATCACTTCTACCATTGATGATCTGGTTTTTCTTTTTATCCTTCTGTTTCTCCTTTGTATTTTGAGGTCTCTTCTGTTTCTGTGGGTTTTTTTTTTTTGTATCCTTTCCGGTGTAGTTTATTAATTAATTTGATTTGAGTTGTTAGATTTTTTACTTTCTTTTTGGAGTTTCTGAGCAGTCTGCTTTCTTTGTTAATCAAGCTGGTTGTAGTTCCTGTTCTGTGTTAACTCCTTTAACTAGACAGCAGAGGGCAGTATAGAATTATCAATATTAATTTCTTTCTTTTTGTTCTAGTTTTTTGTAACCTTTCTAGGGTTGTTTATTGGTTAATTTGAACTGTTAGATTCTTGACTTTCTTTTTTATAGTTTCTGAGCAATCTGCTTTTCTTT
>SSNP01000244.1:468043-550227 GCA_006937955.1 Pachypanchax playfairii | reverse complement strand
ACTTATTTTCCACCATAATTTGCAAATAAATTCTTTAAAAATCAGACAATGTGATTTTCTGGATTTTTTTTCCTCATTTTGTCTCTCATAGTTGAGGTATACCTATGATGAAAATTACAGGCCTCTCTGATCTTTTTAAGTGGGAGAACTTACACAATTGGTGGCTGACTAAATACTTTTTTGCCCCACTGTACAATGGGGAAGAAAAACAACTTAATGTTTTCAGAAGTATTATATTTATTTAACACACCCAAAATATTACACACATTAGTAAAGTATTAAAAGATAAAACATTAAAAAAGTGTTAAAAATAGCTCACTGGTTAAAACACACACAGTCTTAGTGAGAGAGGTTGCTTTTTAGAAGTCCTGATAGTCTCCCCATTCACTGTTGTCCTGCAGCATGTGTGTAAATGCCCCAATTGGATGTGATGCAGGTGGTGGTTGTGATCTTTGCTCAGTTCTGGACATAGTGGGAGTACGGGGAGGGTGTTGGACAGGACTATGAGTTGGTCTCCAGCTTGGTTGGACAGCACGTGATTCGTCATTTTCTATGTGGTTTAGTGTTTTGAGCATCTCCAGCTTGGCTCTCTGGAGACCACCTCTGCTGATCCTCAGCATCTGTGGGACCATGCTCAGGGCAAAGTAGTAGACTTCATCTTTATAACTGTCAGGGACTGGTGGTTTGGCTGGAGGTTCTTGAAGAACCTCCATGAGTCTCTCATGGAAAGTTGGTGCCTGTGCCTGTCTAGGTGGACTCTTCCTCCTCCTTCTGACATCTTGTGCAGGCTGCACAGTGTGTCTCTCCCGAGGGCTCCTTGATCTGCCCACCTCCCGAGTAGTTGAGGCAGATGAATTGGAGGGTGTAGGAGAGGGGGATGTGCTTACAGGTGAAGGGGTTGCAGATTGCTGTTCTTCAGTGGCTGGTGTTTCTGGCCTTGCTGCTGTGGTTGTAGTACAGGATGAGGGGCGTAAGTTGCTTTTTGAGCTGTTAAAATGTAAATGAGAAAGTAGTTTTATTTTTACAATATTATTACATTATCAAATATTACTATAATATTTTCTCATTGCACCAATGCAATACAACACCAAATATGAATGAAAATGTTTGCCAGTATGTTTTAGTAATGATATCCTCTGATTATTCTGTACAAACCTTCTATGCTGAATGTGGCGCTGGAGGAAGGACATTATTTCAGCATATTTGTAGGGGGGATTGATGGCGTCTGCATCAGAACCACTTACTAGTTCCTTTTTCTTGGTGAACTTGACATAGTTGTCACGGAGAAGCCGCCATCTCCTGACGCAGTCAGCAACTAATGGAAAAAACAAATGTTAATATAATATCTATATCTATATCTATATATATATATATATATAAAATTAATTTATTTTATTTTTTTTTTCACAGATACTTGGCGTCTGGTGACTCCCTAATCAGCCTCGCATTCAGCTATAGACTTGGACACTTGACTGTAATAAACTCGGTGCACATGGTCTACACTGCCATTGAGAAACTGATGATGGAGGACTTCCTGCCCGTACCAACACTGCAGTCTTGGACAGAGGTTGCACGCAACTTCTGGGAGAAGTGGAATTTTCCAAACTGCATAGGAGCTATTGACGGGAAGAAAATCAACATCCAAGCCCCACCTCACTCCGGTTCCCAATACTTTGATTATAAGAAGAACTTTTCTATTGTGCTGATGGCTCTTGTAGATGCAGACTACAGATTCATAGCCATCGATGTTGGGGACTTTGGCAGGATGAGTGATGGAGGTGTGTTTGCCTCATCTGACTTGGGAAGAGGGATGGAGAGTGGAACTTTGCATGTGCCCCCAAGTGCCCCTCTGCCTGGTGCTCCTGAACTTGGTTTGTTGCCACATGTTATGGTGGGTGATGCAGCTTTTCCATTGAAGATGTACCTTTTGAGACCCTACCCTGCTACTGATCTTGATCACGACCGGCGCATCTTCAACTACAGACTGTCACGGGCGCGTATGGTCGTTGAGTGTGCCTTCGGGATCCTCTCAGCAAGATGGCGCATCTTTTTAAGAGACATAAACCTCCACCCGGACCATGTGGATTCTCTTGTTGTGGCAGCTTGCATCCTGCACAACTACTTGCATTCACCAAGTGACAATGTGGCAATACTTGATGAGGCAGAGGAGCAAGGTGGACGGTTGCCACAAGCTAGAAATCTTGGGGGGCACAGGGCGGCTGCGCCAGCCTATGAGAATAGGAGAACTTTTACAAAGTATTTCAACAGTCCTGCTGGTAGTGTGGCCTGGCAGGAAAGAATGATCTAGCCTTTGTGACACTGATTATTTTCTTCTTTGGTTTTATTTTAAAAATGTTTGCTTTTAATGTGACTCTGAAGACTGTGGAATAAAACTTTGAAATTATTAAAAAGTTTACTGTGTACTGTATTGTCCTTTAACATGCAATAGTATCTACCTCTTTTCATTCCAAACTAGGTGTGAAATTCCTGGCAGTTCTCATAAACATAAATTGAATGCCCCTCTCCTCCCCCAACAACTTAATGCAATGATGCAACCTACAATGCTACATGTGACCTGGTTTCTTCTTGAATTACAGCATGATTCACAGGTAGCAAACAAACCTGCACAATATAAATGGGATATGTGTAGCTGTACCCTCTGTCTACTTAACCATTACACATGACACTATAATGACTCTTTTTGATTTATGAATTGCAAATAATGTAAGCTCTCTAGTAAGCTTTTACTTTGCACAAACATGTGCTGGTCATATCATTTAACTATAATAAAAAGTTTTTTTGATTTCAGTACGTACTTCTCTGTTATAAACAGTAGTATAATAAATAAACACTTGATACATGTCAGTATATGTATAATTAATGCATTTTGAGTAGAATTCTTTAAGTAAATAAACTTTGCGTGATATCCTGACTATTCGACCAAGAACTGTGTATTGTTCAACTTGAAAAATACTCACCATCTGCACCCAAGGCTGTGGCTATGGCTTTCCAGGACTTGTCTTTTCTTACATTGTCCTTATAGTACGGATGTGACGTATCATATAAAATAGAATGGCTTTCCACCTCGAGAATCAGTCTCTCCTCATCCATTGTTGCAAATGTATGAAAAGGTGTTGTGCTGCAGGCTTTCAGGACCCTCTGTCACCGGGTGTGACGTAATGTTTACATTTCGTATTGTGCTGTCTAAAAAGAAAAGTCAAGTTACAATTGTTTGTACACTCGTTTATTTTGAAAAAACACCGGATATTCAAGCCACACTTCCTGTATAGTTCGTCAGATTTCATCAAACTTGACGCGGAGTGACTCCGGCGTCCGGAAAAAATTGATCCTTGCGGATTCTTTCCGTAGTGCCGTACAGCCTCCGTAACCGGACCCGCACCGCACGGAGCTAGTGTGAGCCTTCAAAAGGGATTTTAATCTAACGGAATACCTGCGGGGTCCGCACCGGACCGGATCCGGATGCAGTGTGAGCCCGGCGTAAAGGTGTCAAATTTGACAGAGTCCTGGCTCCTCCCCTGCTCCACTCAGCTTATAACAAGGTAAATAATAAGTGATCTCACCCAGAGAAGTGCACCACTGCCCCCTCCTGGATCATACGACTAAATACAGCCTGTAATGAGTTCAAATTCAGCGAGCAGCTGCCCCAGAATGCTTTGCGGGATTTAAGCCAATAAAAGCTATCGAGATATCAAGACGTCTAAGGCACTGAGCGTTTGGATTCAGTTTGACGTCTACGGATGTCTATGGTACTGAATTAATTAAGAGTACCTGCAGAATGTGGTATTTTCATTAAATGGAAACAGACCCATATAAGGGGAAAAGCAAACTACCAACATTTTGGATTTAGCTTCAACAGAAGCAAATGACTTTAAGACACCCATCAGGGCAGGCCAGGTATGACCCCAGCTGTTCAGTGTTTCCTTGCAAGTTCCTTTGCTTGATAGGTAAGAAGTGTTTTTCCGCTGAAGAAGGCATGGCATCACTGACAGTCACAGGTAGTTCTTTAAGATGGCTTTTGACATTGTCAAGGCCTATCAAAAACCCAATGCAAACACAGCAATATTAGTACACCTAATCAAATAATACCAAATGTGTCTCTTAAGGTAATATAAATGCACATAAAATAAAAAGCTTTAGGATGTCCTCATCTGTGGTCCAGCAGCTTCTTAATTTGGGCACCTGAATGAAAGGTGTATTAAATAATGCTGGTGGCGACAGTAGCTCAGGATGTAGAGGAGGTGTCTGATAATCAAGTATCATCGGCTCAGAACCGTGCGAGTGTGAGAACTGATATGAAGCACTTTGGTAATCTGACTTAAAGTTCCTGTATATTGTAGCTTTCATCATCTGGGATAGGCACATACATATATGATAAAATATTACTGTTAGCATCATATACTTGTCATTTGTCCTGAAATATAACTTATATCCTGGAGTTATTCTTCAACCTGGAAGTAAAATGCTTGGTTTACCTAAAATCCTGTGTGCCTTATGCCCCTTTTCCACCGACAAATCAGCACGGCGCACTTGAGAGCGGTACAGTATAGCGCGGATCAACTCGCTTGAGGCAATGGAAACATAAAGCGGATGTAAGTGGGGATAGGGGCGTACCCATCTGGCTATGAAAAGTGGCGCGCAAAAGTCTTTGTCCGGGGCGTCACAGCGCGTGAAAAAACAACAACAATGGCGGATATACGTGTGTTTTTGTCCTTTGCACTCTGTCTGTGGTTCATTTTGGTTGGTTTGATTTTTGGTTCTTGTGGAGGAAGTCGCTATTGTCCAAAGTCAATTGTATTTTAAAATAAAATATTTGTATGGTTGCGTGAACACCACACGTGAACACCACACACAGCCGGGCCAATCGGGCTACCACTACGTAGGTAGTTGTGTCACTGGTAGCAGTTTACTGGACCAATCAGTAGACAGGTGGGCGTGTGGGCCCGCTTTGGGCCGCTTCGGACCACCGAGGAGGTGGTCTGAAAAAAGAGGCCGGGTTGACGCGGAATGACACGGTTAAGACCTGAGAAAGGTGGTGGAAAAGGGTCCACAGGGGGCTAAAGTGAACCGAGCCGCACCGTGTTCTGTCGGTGGAAAAGCGGCATTAGTGACCCTAGCTACAGCAGCATAAGCTTAGTCTTCAGGTGGGACACCCAAGTTGGGCGGGTCTTAGAGTAAGGCGTAACAAAATACAATCGTGAAACAGAAAAATTACAAAAAAACCACCGTCCACCCTTTACTTTTCTCTGTTGCCACCATCTTTAAAGTAGCCGTTCTTGTTTCTGTTTACACTCACTTGGTCATCACGTATGGCCTGTCCACCAGTGTGTCCTCTGTTGTTGACTTGGCTGTCTCTTACCACTACTGTGTATTTTTTAATATTACCAGTTTTATCCATCGGGGGACCTCCGTGGGAACTGTCAGGACTTGCTAAGATTTTGCAGATTGCAATCAGGTGTGTTGAAGCAGGAAAACATCTAAAACATGCAGGGTTAGTGGCTCTCGAGGCCCGACTTTGGACACCCCTGCTTTAGACGCTGAATATAATTACATAGAATTATGCTTTTAAGAGGCTTTCCCTCTCTTGCAGAAGGCATAGGGGTTGTGACGCTGTCTCGTTTTGAGTTGTGACAGCTTGTGTTTTCCCACATAGTTTACGTTTCTAAAAGGTTTATCAAAAGTGGATTAGCACAAACGGGTGGCGTCTTCCATAGATATAAACACTAGATACCTTGTCCCAGCTGTTGGCCAATGGGGGTGAACGTCTGCAAATGGCAGCCATCTTGCTGCAGGGAACTGTCTCCCTATTCACACGGTGTTTATATGCTGCATGAACTTTTTAAATGACTGTAACTTGCTCAAATTCACACCGATTTTAAGTTGATTTGGGTTTTTATAAATGTCAGAAATGTACTTATGACACTACATAATATGAATACTTATATAGCATTAATATTACAGATAGCTATTACCAGAGCTTTTAGAGCAAAATTATAACAATGGACTCATATGAAAACACAAAGGTGAAATAAATATAAACAGGTTTTTATATATAATTAATATTTAAGTTTCTAAAACTCAGTGTATCAAAATGAGAAAATTACTAATATAATTAATCATTTCTATTTTTATGTGTTTAGTTTGAAAATGATATATATTAATATTTATATTTTGAAATCATCAGGTTATCATAAATGTTAATAAAACATTATCTTCATTGTCTGAAACATCTTGGACAGGAAAGTGGCATTTATTTGCAAAACAAATTGGGTAAAAGATTTCCTTTTACAAATATACAAGAATAAATACAGTGTTGTGCTGGCTTCAGATCAGAATCCTCTTCACTGCAGATCAGAGGACCTTTAGAGCAGGGGTGTCAAACTCCAGGCCTCGAGGGCCACTATCCTGCCTGTTTTAGATGTTTCCCTGTTTCAACACACCTGATTCAAATCCTCTGCATTTCAACAAGTTCTGCAGAAGCCTGTTAACGACCTGTTCATTTGAATCAGGTGTGTTGAAGCAGGGAAACTTCTAAAACATGCAGGATCGTGGCCCTCGAGGCCTGGAGATTGACACCCCCGCTTTAGAGGGACAAAACCATCTCTTCTCAGGACCAGTTCATCCTTGTTTTTATAGAAACCTTAAAAAAAATTAAAGGTACCAGATATATCAGTTATTGTCAACACTTTCAGGACCGGTATTATACATGTATTAAGTAGCTAATGATTATCTTAAGTAAAATTATAATATCTTACAGGTGACAGATGATCCCTAATGTCTTTAAAACAACAGTAATGTGAACATCAACAGGCGCTAGGCTATATCTGACATCTTCACTGATCAATAATGCCTGAAATGTCCTGCATCATGTTTTTAACACACTAAACTGACTGTAAATAATATAACTGTATAACTCGCTGTAGCCGTGATCCACAAGCGCTTGATGCATGATTAAGTAGTTTTTAAGAAAAGCTGCAATTTTAACCTGTTCATGCATCCAGAATTATAGTCACATTAAAAACATTAAACCATTTGAAATGTCAAGATTTCAGCGAGATAAGAGCGTTTATGTCAGTGTAGATCACGTATGCTGCTTTCATTCACTACAGCATGTTTTGCTAGAGAGCTTCCCTGCAGCAAGATGGCCGCCGTTGATGCCGCCTGAAATGCCCTCACTGTCATGATTTATCAGTTTCTATAATGGACTCTAAATCAAGAAACAGACTCCAGACCAGTGAACAGGAGGTGAGGGTTCAAAAAAGGGAGAGTTTAATAACTCTAGCACAGGTGAAACAGAATCATAGTTACAATGATACAAAAACTAAATATGCTTCTGCGGGTGCAGCAGGAGCGGGTCAGCAGCCGCTGACAGGAACGGCCCGGTCTGGACAGGTGGAGGAGAGCAGAGGTTACTGACTGTATGGCAAAGAGGGGTGAGGAGTAATGATGAGGAGGAGCGGCTTACTGTGGCGATGAATTGCAGGAGTCCTGGAGGAGCATGCAGGTGTCAGTCTGCTGAGGCTGGAGTGTGAGTGTCAGTGGAGGGCGGACAGACAGGCTCTGAGTGTGGCAGGTGGATCCTGAGAGCTGGAGGAGCGGCACAGAAGCAAGCCAGAGGAGGTCCAGAGAGAGACGGGGAGGAGACCGGTATGGAAACCGTCACCTGGGAGGTCCTGAACGGCGGTGGTATGGAAACCACCGAGGAGGTCCACAATGCAGGAGACGACAGCCTGGGAGCTGCCAGGAGCAGGGGCTGGACCAGGTAGACCACAGTATGGGAACCGTGGTGAGGAGAAAGGTACAGCTGAGGAGATCCACAAATCAGAGTGGAACGATCTGGCACCTGCTCTCTGCAACCACTCCTCTCTTAAGCTCAGAGGCTGATGATGGAACTGGATCCTGCCGGTAAATGGCTGCCACACCCCTGAAACACAGGTGAGGACACTCACACAAACAGCAGCAGAATTGACACCTGACACTCACGAGCATAGACATGTATATAAATCACTAGACGCCCCATTGTCTGCTGCGGAGCAGGAAATGCGCCCGCCATCAGAGTCAGGTATTCGACGCAGACTCACAGCTAAAAACAACAGCGGTTCATACAGGATGTCTGAAAGTTGTTCAGCGTATTTCTGCTTTAATAAACGGAATATTGAGACCAGGGCTCGCCGGATTTCAGAGGTAAGACTGGACATCGTTATTTTTTTCTGACAAAATACATATTTTGTACCGTATGTCAACCCGCCTGCTAACGTTAGCTACATAGGAACACCGGTGTTTATTCTTCTGTCACTTTAGAAATTATATATTCAATAACATTGATTACAGCTGATAGAAGAATGCTAAGGTAGAAATAAATAATATTACTGGTTTAAACTCCTCGTTGATGAACTTACTCACAATTTCTACAGCTTTGATTCATTATCAACGGAAGTGTTTGTGTTATTTCAAAATAAACATTTATCAGCTCTCTGGAGTGAAAACGGGAATAAAGTGTGAAAGTTAAGATGAATAAAATGTATTTTGGCGAAGAAGAATGAAGAAAATATGATAATCTTTTTATTTTTTGTGTAGACTCTAAAATCTCTGGTTTGGGATTTAAAGGTTTTCCAAATCGATATCAGGAGGAAGTGGAAGGTGCCTGAAGAAGAGAAGGTTTCACAGCTCCAGAGTTTTCATTCTCTGCAGTGAACATTTCAAACCAGAAGATTTTAATCCAACTGGTCACATCATCAGACAGAGAGATGGAGTTATTCCATCCATCTTCATCTTTCTGGTTCATCTTCCAGGAGTAGCTGTATCATCATAAGACCCTGTTTTCATGTCATATATTAAAACTCTATTCATTCTTTTTATTTATTATCTATTTATCTATGCATTTATTATTTATTTATATTTAAATAGTATCATATCTTGTGCTCACCTGCAGATGTTTCACATCAACCCCAGAGTCCCCAAGAACTTAAATGGGAACAGATGCTGTAAACAATAAACTGTATATTCTTTTTAAAAATTTCATCTTTAATTTAGCAAGAAATAGTAAGTTTAATCTAGGGGTTCATCTCCTTTCCTGGAGGATTATGTGTTTGGTGATTGCATTATGATGATTATTTTGACTTAAGACATCTTGTTCTTAGTTTCTTCATCAAGTACTCAGATTAGACTCTCATCAGGACATTCTAAACACAGAGTTCTGATGACGTCCAGGGTTCTGATAGCCTCTCTGTATCAGCATCACTATAATACAGCCCAACAAGCTTCACGCTATAGAGCCTCATTCTGATGTACTGATGTACATTTGACTCACTACTCTCAATCAGCATGATAAGAAATCCTTTTTGATAAAATTCACTCACCTGATTCATTCGTATGGAATTTTTCCACAACAATCATGTAGAGCTGAAGCGATCCAACCTGTGACCTCACAGGATGCATCACAGTTATCAACCTCAAGACTTAGTGTGTGTATTTATACATGCATGTATTACTACTAATTTGATCTTATATTAAACCATGTATATACTGTATTGTAGAATACTATTTTCTAAAACCTCTGCGGTTTTTTCTATTTAATGAGCAATACATTATAATATAAAAATAGAAAACTTACATCTTGTGGAACATATATTCTTACATATCACCACCAAGTTTATATTGTATATACTTTCTGTATATATTTTGCAAATATTTTTAAATGTTTAGCTTTTGTATATCTTTTTCAAACTGCTTTTTTGCACTGATACTTGGAATGACTCTGATTTCATTTTATTGCATATAATAATAATAAAAAACATTCAGTAAAATAACTGATTAATAAGTTATACTTCTCTGTTATAATTGCTGTGTTTTACTGAATACTACTTAAGACCACTACTAATCTTAAATTGCACAGAATCACTTGTTTATAGCAAAAAAACATGACAGAATCCCTTCAGTCTGCTTACACTGTAATGTAGTGGAGTCTGTACCGGACTCAAGATGGCCGCCAACGGCTCAACAGCGCTGGACGAGGCGTCTAGTGATTTATATAATGTCTATGCTCACGAGGGATCTGTTTATATCGATATAAAATCTTCCGTCTATGGTCGCCATGGAAACGCCGGGTCAAACTGGAATCTGACCAATGAAAATCTACAACGTCCACGTGTCAACGTCCAGCCAATCATGTACTGTGACATCATCAGCAGGCGCAGGCCACCGACCATAACGTCTGCCCTCGCACTGGCTGGAAGGAATGAAACATATTACTTTTTTCTGTTCTTTACAGGTTAGTGGGTGATTTAATCTGTAAACGTGTGGTATTTATAGGTTCTGGGTAATCTTAATGTGCCTACTAGTGATGGGTCAAGTAACACGGATGCATCGGCGCATGTATCTAACTCACAGTTGAGACGCCGTGTCGGTGCTCTTATCGCTTTAAGAAAACAAATCACCTGACCAACACTGCTGCTGTTTCTCTTGTCAGTGACGCGCCAAACTGTTTAAAACCGGAGCATCTTCATCTATCAAATGTGTCTCTGCCATAAAAGCAAAACATATTGTGGACGAAAAAATATTTCTAGAGAGCCACTGCATCATGTAACCCGAGAGAAAACGGAAGGTGTCTGCTGAATGGGATCATTTTTAGCTTATTTCTGAAAATAAGGTATTTATTTTTATTTCATTTATACTGCTCCCTCCATTTTCTGCTTGATCCATCAGAATTCCAGTCAATTTCTAAGTTACTCTTGGTTTAAAGAACAACTTACCCTCAAAACAGCTTTTTTCTGCTAATAAACTGTATTAGTCGGTCTTTACCAATGCAACCTTTCAGTTTCTGGGCATTTTTTGACATTTTCATGTAAACTTGTTAAATTCTACACTTTTTGGTCTAAAAACGTCTTAGTGCTGCCCTCTTAGGGTTGAAAGGTGGCTACTGCATTTGAATTTTGTGTGTTCTAAGTGGGTTAACTCTATCAACACATCTAGACCCCAGATTTAAATAACTTGGTTGTCGTAGTTCCTCCAAATGCGATGAAGTAGTCTCTAGACTGAAATTAAAATGTGCAGCTTTAATTGGGTCACAACCTGGACCTTCTTCACAGCAGTTACCAGCACACACTTCAGGCATGTTATTATGCATTTGTATCAGTTTATTTATGCATTTATTTGTTTGCAAGTCATGTACTTGTTTGTAATTGATGACAAACTAAATGTGTAATTGTTGTTTTTAAGATAACCTGTGGCAGAAACTGAATGAGGAAGTTGGCAGGCAGAACACCAATACCACAGCAAACTCCATCATTGAGGTCCAGAAATAACTATCAGAAATTAACATTCCCAGATCCCAGGATCCTTTAAAATACTGGGCAGCCAAAACACACCTCTTCCAGTTGTCACTGCAGTCCCTGTGTATTCTGCTTCATTGGACCCATATGAGCAGAGAAATTAGGTGTAACCATCTCAGTGGTAAAACTTTGAAGAAACTCAATTTTCTTGAATAAAAATATTTTAAAAACCCATCAGTTTGCCTCAAAGACAGGTCCATTGGCAACATCACCTTTACTATTTAACAAGTTGTGACATACATTTACATAAATTAACTTATTATATATTTTAAATACATAAAAACGTTTAATTTTTGATTAATATATTAAATAATGCAGTGTACAATATGGAATACAGTTACCTAAATATTTTAATGCTTATTCGAGCTCATTGAATCAGGATGTCATTTAAAGGTCTTATATCATGCAAAATCACTTTTGGAGCTTTTAACCATGTTGTGATGCTATTTCCTTATTTAAAAATCCCCCAGAGTGGTTTTTGGCTTAGTACACACATTTTTCAGTACTCCTCCTGCATTCTGTGCTATGAGCAGCTGCTCCACTCTCTCTGACTGTAACATATGCCCCCTTTCCACCGACAAATCAGCACGGCGCACTTGAGAGCGGTACAGTATAGCGTGGATCAACTCGCTTGAGGCGGTGGAAACATAAAGCGGATGTAAGTGGGAATATGGGCGTGCCCATCTGGCTATGAAAAGTGGCGCTCAAAAGTCTTTGTCCGCGACGTCACAGCGCGTGAAACAACAACAACAATGGTGGATATACGTGTGTTTTTGTACTTTGCACTCTGTCTGTGGTTCATTTTGGTTGGTTTGATTTTTGGTTCTTGTGGAGGAAGTCGCCATTGTCCAAAGTCAATTGTATTTTAAAATAAAATATTTGTATGGTTGCTGGGAGTTTTTTTTAAAGCCTTTTGCAGGAGCGCCTCTATATCACACCACGTGAACGCCACACACAGCCGGGCCAATCAGGGGCTACCACTACGTAGTAGTCGTGTCACTGGCAGCAGTTTACTGGACCAATCAGTGGACAGGTGGGCGTGTGGGCCCGCTTTGGGCCGCTTCGGACCACCGAGGAGGTGGTCTGAAAAAAGAGGCCGGGTTGGCGCGGAATGACGCGGTTAAGACCCGAGAAAGGCGGTGGAAAAGGGTCCGCAGGGGGCTAAAGTGAACCGAGCCGCACCGTGTTCTGTCGGTGGAAAAGCGGCAATAGTGACGTAACAATGTTACACCAGAACTTGCCAGGCTTGTCCGTGCTGCTCCTGCAGATTAAACACGTGCTGATCTGCAAGATCATGTGCTAGGTGCGTAGCATTTCCGTTCATGCTGATTTATCATATAGCTCACCTGATAAATAGTTTATTTAGGCTGAATATGTTTCATTCATAGATTTGCATCCCTAACCCTCACCAAACCCACTCTGATCCTCGATCCGAATAAAATATCATGAGTTCAGTTCACTAATCATGCTCTCCAGCCCTGCTGATCACACTCTGATTCTGATAAAAGCAGCTCCTACCTGTTTGTAGCTCAGTCATCGATTCAGTCCATGGCAAAGAGTTCATAGTTGCACGCGGCTCCAAAACTTCCTGCAGTCCCTCTTAAGATCCTCTGTCCTCCTCACACACCATCCTGTACACCCCACTTATCCAGTAAGATTAAAAAAAAAGCAATAAAATCGTCCGTGGTGTGTCTTCCAGTCGAAAAAGTGGCCCGAAGCTCCTCCACTTTAGCAACATGTAGCTCTGTGTTAGCTTAGCAGCTAATGAAAAACGTTTCCACACAGAACTTGCTCGTCACATGGGAAACCCCAGAGGAATCACCTATGGCAAGCAAATAAGGTATATAATCACCACATGTCCCCGGTGCTTCCAGCTGCTCGACCTGCAGACTCCACAGCACCAACCTCCTGTGCTGGAGTATTTATGGTATTAGACAAACCAAAATGGTGCCCGCTGCTCTGCCAGCTATTGGCTGGTAGATGTAAACAAAATGCCAACGTTGTGCCCTCCAAAATTAATATTTTATAATATTTTACTTAAAACATAATTTTTCAAGGAATGAAAGAAAGAGATTCTTTCAAAGAATGAAAATACAGCATTTTCATTCTACAACCCTCTAAACACCCAGTGGAGGCATTATTTTGTTAAAAATATAGCTTTTAATGAAAATGTTCCATGTACCACCTTTAATGGGTTTCACATTGTGTCAGCATTAAAGCAAAGGCAGTATGTTTAACAGCCATTTATGTCCAGTCAGTAAGGCTGGGAATGTTTGTTAAAATTAAAGAGTAGGTAGATCTGAGGAACAGGCCTATTAAACTAATTGAATTTTTTAACATTAGTACATTTGATTTTGAGAACACTGTCAACAGAGCATTTTGACTATGTGAAAAGAGGATTATTTTGTTGTGATTCTGGGTTAAGATTTTTTTTTTTTTCCTTAGAGTAACTGAAAACTCATTGCTAGCTGTATGTGTTGTAAACATATTTGTGTTAAAGTGCAACTAACCCCCAAACTAATTTTTTGCTGATAGACTATAAATGAGTGTCTAATAGTCTGACCTACATTTCTGGGTCTTGTTTTTGGTATTTTAGCACATTTTTATACAACTATTCATTTTATACCAAAAACCGTTAGTGGAGCGCCCTATTCAGGTTAAAACATGTCTCTGCACTTGAATTTGAATCAGGCATTGCTATTGGCTGAGATTATATTGGCTGATTATTATATTGCCTTATTTTCTATAAAAGTGATGTCAGGATTCTGTCGCTATTGGATATAAAAGAGTTTGGTCTTGGCCACACTTCCACTCAGTAGTGAGTGAGTTTGAACAGGAAGTGTATACGGCTGTTATTAGAGTTCATTTTAGTGTTTGTGATTGTGTGAAAACATGCTTTTAGCACATTACTGAGTGGTTTTCTCTTCATGCTGGGATACTTTGATTTATACCTTGGACACCACTCTGAAGTGTGTTTTTGTGCGGACAATATTGTGCAGCGATCGCGCACGCAGCCTGAAGAGGCTGAGTCACAGATATTACACGAGCTAATCCAAATTTAGCTTTTGCTTTGATCAACAACAATATACAACGAAGAGACGGGCCCCATTCTATGGTGCCTAAGCCGTTGCAGTACGAACTATTGGCTTAAAACGGTAGTGCAGCTGCACCTGTTTGCTCAGTCACACGACATTACTGGAGCTAATAGCGTTGGCTAACAATAATGTACCAGTAGAGAAGAGCCCCATTTGTACCAGTAGAGAAGAGCCCCATTCTAGCTGCCAATCCGCTGCAGGGTAAACCATCAGCTCTAAACGTTACGGATCAGAGCTGCTCGTCTCGTCTATATATTCCTACATTTCAAGTGTTCCTCTCTGACGCGTGTGTCAGTCAGAGTGACATGTGAGTCACAGCAAGAAATGCCACTCCCCCTTAGTCCGCCAGTCACCCTTTTTCAACTATCTTTTGAAATTCAGACTGTATCGGGGAGGGCCGTTAAGTTTTCCTTTAATAAATCCAGGGTTCCCGTGGGGTCTTAAAAAGTCTTAAAAGCATTGAATTTATGAATTTAGAAGTAATACCTCAAAAAAGACTTGAAAAAGTCTTGAATTTTCATATCTGGGTCCTAAAAATTGTGCTGTATCTAACTTCTGCATATTGCATTTCTCGTCAAAAATGAGGGGGAAAGGCTTCAAACAGTGAATACCTAGCACTATGACTGATTCACACTCTGGAACATACTGTAAGTTGGCTGTAAAGCTCCAATAAGCTGGATGCCAACCGCCAGTAAAAAAAGAAGAAAAGGAAGCGTTACAGAGCAAATTCACGGGGAAGATGGGGAAATGTAAGTTCAATGTAGCATGGACAGATAAAATGTACGTTTGCACCATGTGCAAGAAGAGGGTTTATATGGCATCCGATTACTCAAAAGTTATGAACGTGTTCTTCATGTGCACACTGAACACTGAATAAAAGTGATCCATTGTTACTTGAGAGTAAAAACATACATGGCAAGAGATCCTTTCTGTACCATGACTCTCATACAGTGGGGCAAAAAAGTATTTAGTCAGCCACCAATTGTGTAAGTTCTCCCACTTAAAAAGATCAGAGAGGCCTGTAATTTTCATCATAGGTATACCTCAACTATGAGAGACAAAATGAGGAAAAAAAATCCAGAAAATCACATTGTTTGATTTTTAAAGAATTTATTTGCAAATTATGGTGGAAAATAAGTATTTGGTCAATAACAAAAGTTAATCTCAATACTTTGTTATATAGCCTTTGTTGGCAATGACAGAGGTCAAACGTTTTCTGTAAGTCTTCACAAGGTTTTCACACACTGTTGCTGGTATTTTGGCCCATTCCTCCATGCAGATCTCCTCTAGAGCAGTAATGTTTTGGGGCTGACGCTGGGCAACACGGACTTTCAACTCCCTCCAGAGATTTTCTATGGGGTTGAGATCTGGAGACTGGCTAGGCCACTCCAGGACCTTGAAATGCTTCTTACGAAGCCACTCCTTCGTTGCCCGGGCGGTGTGTTTGGGATCATTGTCATGCTGAAAGACCCAGCCACGTCTCATTTTCAATGCCCTTGCTGATGGAAGGAGGTTTTCACTCAAAATCTTACGATACATGGCCCCATTCATTCTTTCCTTTACACGGATCAGTCGTCCTGGTCCCCTTGCAGAAAAACAGCCCCAAAGCATGATGTTTCCACCCCCATGCTTTACAGTAGGTATGGTGTTCTTTGGATCCAACTCAGCATTCTTTCCCCTCCAAACACGACAAGTTGAGTTTCTACCAAAAAGTTCTATTTTGGTTTCATCTGACCATATGATGTTCTCCCAATCCTCTTCTGGATCATCCAAATGCTCTCTAGCAAACCGCAGACGGGCCTGGACGTGTCCTGGCTTCAGCAGGGGGACACGTCTGGCACTGCAGGATTTGAGTCCCTGGCGGCGTAGTGTGTTACTGATGGTAGCCTTTGTTACTTTGGTCCCAGCTCTCTGCAGGTCATTCACTAGGTCCCTCCGTGTGGTTCTGGGATTTTTGCTCACCGTTCTTGTGATCATTTTGACCCCACGGGGTGAGATCTTGCGTGGAGCCCCAGATCGAGGGAGATTATCAGTGGTCTTGTATGTCTTCCATTTTCTAATAATTGCTCCCACAGTTGATTTCTTCACACCAAGTTGCTTACCTATTGCAGATTCAGTCTTCCCAGCCTGGTGAAGGTCTACAATTTTGTTTCTGGTGTCCTTTGACAGCTCTTTGGTCTTGGCCATAGTGGAGTTTGGAGCGTGACTGTTTGAGGTTGTGGACAGGTGTCTTTTATACTGATAACGAGTTCACACAGGTGCCATTAATACAGGTAACGAGTGGAGGACCGAGGAGCCTCTTAAAGAAGTTACAGGTCTGTGAAAGCCAGAAATCTTACTTGTTTGTAGGTGACCAAATACTTATTTTCCACCATAATTTGCAAATAAATTCTTTAAAAATCAAACAATGTGATTTTCTGGATTTTTTTTCCTCATTTTGTCTCTCATAGTTGAGGTATACCTATGATGAAAATTACAGGCCTCTCTGATCTTTTTAAGTGGGAGAACTTACACAATTGGCTGACTAAATACTTTTTTCCCCCACTGTATGTGTTTAGTTGCACAATCTAGACTGCTTGCAGTCAGACTTTTGGTACTTTGGAAGTGGGGCCTGTGGCTGATATACTCCGTCTTAGCCCAAATCACTTTTATGTTGGGCGTCTAAATAGTGTCAAAAGTTATGAACGCATTCTGCACGCACACTGCTCTGGCTTGAAATCAGACTTGTGATACTTTGGAGGCAGGGCCTATGTATGTACCCTGTCCTCTTATTTGTTAGTTTCTGTTGTCACTCAGCAGCTGTGTATCATGTCAGTTATATTGGATCAGTAACAGTACTAACATTATTTTGTCACCAAATTGGACTTAAAATAAGTATTGAGCCACTAACCAAATCAGAGAATTTTTCTTCAAAATAATTCATGAAATATGTCTAATAAATCATTTTTACAAATCACGTCATAGATTCAACGTGGAGAATATGTCGAGAGTATGTCTGAGTGCAGATCTGAGGCATTTACTTTATTTCTAATGTTTCTGAATGATGTGCCTTTTTATTTTGTTAATAGCCACAGATTAAAACTTTGTTATATTTAACATGCAGGACTACTGTGGTTTTGTTTGTTGAATAAATTCCTGTTCTGAAATTCAAGGATTTCATTTTTCTTTGCAGGTATGGCTGTAAAATAGGCCGAGAAATAGGTATTAATTTTGATATACATTGTCTTAAAAAGATCTCAAAAAGACTTTAATTTTGCTTGAAGAAAGCTATAGGAACCCTGAAATCAGACTCTCTGGAGAGACAACAGGAAGCGCATCGCTTGTTGCTGACTTCATAGTTTTTTCTGTTCTTTACAGAACAATTTTAATCTGATGACAGGCCTCACCTGAGACCTGTTACAGATTCTTGGTAGCCCGTACAAGGAGTGGCTCTTCATTCGGAGGAGGCTGATCCCAAAACCTACCTGTGACTGTGGACGAGAGCTGGGTACCATGCTTGAACCAGGAGGTGAGCTCACTTTTTTTACACCTCCTTTTCAGTGTAAATTGCCATAGATTAATATGAGACAGATCAGCTGTTTGTTTACAGCTGGAACATGTTTACTGCTATTTTTTTGTTGGTGATTTTTCACTGAAGTTTTTTGGAAATGTAAGGACCCTGTTTTGAAGTTCAGTCCACATGTCGGCACTGATGTCTGTGTGTAAGAGAAGGTGGGCAGGTATAGGGAGCAGGACGCTTGATGCGAGGGTGATAGTGACTGATCTATTCCCTAGTTTTTGTTCGGTTTTACCCAACAGGAACCATTTTTATTAGCCTGTTGAACAGGACAGAGACTTTTCCTCTGTCACGTGTGGAGATGCTGCATGTGACACAGATTCAGATGTTGTTGGTGCCAGACGGGCCGGTCTGAGTATTTCACAATCTGCTCAGTTACTGGGATTTTCAAGCACAACCATTTCTAGGGTTTACAAAAAATGTCGTGAAAAGGGAAAAACATCCAGTATGCGGCGGTCCTGTGGGAGAAAATGCCTTGTTTATACTAGAGGTCAGAAGAGAATGGGCCAACTGATTCAAGCTGATAGAAGAGCAACTTTGACTGAAATAACCACTCATCACAACCGAGGAATGCAGCAAAGCATTTGTGAAACCACAACACGACCAACCTTGAGGCAGATGGGCTGCAACAGCAGAAGACCCCACCGGGTACCACTCATCTCCACTACAAAAAGGAAAAAGAGGCTACAATTTGCACGAGCTCACCAAAATTGGACAGTTGAAGACTGTAAAAATGTTGCCTGGTCTGATGAGTCTCGATTTCTGTTGAGACATTTAAATGGTAGAGTCAGAATTTGGCGTAAACAGAATGAGAACATGGATCCATCATGCCTTGTTACCACTGTGCAGGCTGGTTGTGGTGGTGTAATGGGGTGTGGGATGTTTTCTTGACACACTTTATGCCCCTTAGTGCCAATTGGGCATCATTTAAATCTCACGGGCTACCTGAGCATTGTTTATGACCATGTCCATCCCTTCATGACCACCATGTACCCATCCTCTGATGGCTATTTCCAGCAGGATAATGCACCATATCATAAAGCTCAAATAATTTCAAATTGGTTTCTTGAACATGACAATGAGTTCACTGTACTACAATGGCCCCCACAGTCACCAGATCTCAACCTGATAGAGCATCTTTGGAATGTAGTGGAACGGGAGCTTCATGCCCTGGATGTGCATCCCACAACTCCATCAACTGCAAGATGCTATCCTATCAATATGGGCCAACATTTCTAAAGAATGCTTTCAGCACCTTGTTGAATCAATGCCACGTAGAATTAAGGCAGTTCTGAAGATGAAATAGGGTCAAACACTGTATTAGTATGGTGTTCCTAATAATCCTTTAGGTGAGCATAGATCTCAGTTTTGTTAAAGATCATGATTTCACACACAAGAAATTGGGGTGACAACAGTACTTTAAATATCTATAGGGATTTATTTACATATTTACAATATTAACAGGTTGTGAGAAGAATGACTGAGTGATTCCAAATCAGGTTATTGCAAGATGAGGGAATTAAGGAGTTACGGCACATAACTAAATCAAAAAGAAAATTACTGATTAAATAACTGCGGTTCTGAAAGAGAAAAAGAGCACTTGATAAAGTGATTACTCTAAGTTAATAAAATTAATTAAAATTAAATAATGGATCAAAAACTAAACGTAGCAATGGGTCCCCTTGTGGCTCAAAATTATTAAATCATATCAAATTATGGACAGAACCATTACCACTGCACCTGACCGTATTCTGGATTCATCAAGGTTGAGGACTGGGTTTTGCTCCAGGTGGTTCCTCCCACAGACGATAACCTCATAGGGTCCCACTCAGATGGGTGTGTCAGCCTTGGCTCAGCTTGAATCACTGATGGTGGTTCTGTCGTCTTTGATACTCAAGTGGCCCAAAGATTTTAAGTGTCCAAAACTGTTCGTCAATCACCAGATTTGTGGCACTGGTGAATAAAACGTATACTTTCAAGTGATTGGCCACGGAAAGTACTAAAGAATAGAAAAACGCTCGATTAAGTTGAAAAGTACAAAGTAAATGAAATGTAAAAGAACTAAAAATAAATTAACAAATTTGGTTGCAAAACAAAACAATAGGCGAGGAGATCGGTCGTCCTCGGTCGCAAGCTTTAATGTTGGTTGCTAATTTTAGGCCTTCATGAGTAAGCTTCTTCTTCTTCTCAGACTAAAAAAGTAATGAAATCTCAAAAACTCAACTCATGTTCTCAACTAAATTGCAACTGCCACTCAACTGAACTGAACTAAGCCGCAACTGAGGGTGGAACCTGAATTGGAAGCTTTTGTCAGGTCTGGTTAAGAGGGTGGACTTCTGACTGTGTAAACTCTGAATTACATCAAAGGTATCTCTTTCTCTCATTCAGAAAAAAACAACACAAATGTATCAAACACATATGTGTGACTAAATGAACTAAAGTCGACTTCTGAAGTATTAAATAAATCATTATCATGAATTTAAAACAGACCACATGGTAGAATATCTGAATTGTCAGCAAATCATAAAATAAAGCATTCTACAGGGTGGGCCATTTATATGGATACACCTTAATAAGATTGGAATGGTTGGTGATATTAACGTCCTGTTTGTGACACATTAGTATATGTGAGGGGGCAAACTTTTCAAGATGGGTGGTCACCATGGTGGCCATTTTAAAGTCGGCCATCTTGGATCCAACTTTTGTATTTTTAAATAGGAAGAGGGTCATGTGACACATCAAACCTATTGGTAATTTCACCAGAAAAAGAATGGTGTGTTTGGTGTTAACGTAACTTTATTCTTTCATGAGTTATTTACAAGTTTCTGACCACTCGTGACCAACTCCTATCCTTAGGAGATTATGTCTGCTGTAGGTGTTCATCGCCTGACAGCTCTTCAGGACACAAAAATACATATATCCAAACAAAACAAAGCACCAACTGAGAGAACACCAAGCCACTGCATCTGTGTTTGCTGGATGTTTGTCAGACGTTTGTCCCTACACAGCCTAAACATTTACCGGTTTAGTAGTAGATTAAATAAAATGGGTCCCACCATCGTCCACATAAACCTGAGACTAATGCTACAATACAGTTATTACATGATGGAAAAAGACCCTAAAATGAAATTTAAGCCTATTTTCCCAAAATATGAGCTGTAGTAAGACAGGAAGATGGTTATGTGTACTGTGTCTTGTGTGGCTCTACAACATGCAATGGTATATTTTTGACCCATTTTAGTAATAAAACATCATTAGATTGCAAATAGCCCTTTATTCAAATCAATTTGTGTAGCTGATAGAACAAACTAATATTCATAATGGCTTTTTTACAACCATGCACCTTAAAATTTGATTTTATTAAATATTGAGTTATTTAAGGCTGTTAAAAAAATAATTCCGTATATTTCTAATCCAAAAAATCTAGCATGAAAAACATTAACAATTTTATTGACTCTACACCTGTCCTAGATGATGCAACTGAATATTTCTCTGTTATATTTTTTCTTGTTGTAATTTGTAGACGGTCCCTGCGCCTTCACGCACCAGCAGGCTGCATAGAGACTGATGAAAGTCTCCCAGCGTCGAGGACGGTTTGTTTGGAAGAAGATGCGAATATAGCTTGTAGTCTACCTCGCTGTGATGCACTGAGGTGTCGGTTTAGTAAAAGCAACGCTCCGATGATAAGAAATTAATCTAGAAAAGCCAAATCTATGAATATTTTTCTAACTTTACCGAAGTTCCATCCTCTCCTGCTCTGCCTTCTTCTCTCCCGGGCCATCTCCCTTCATTTTATAATAATAATAATAATAATAAGTTTATTTGAACATAAGACAACAATTAAAAAACATCCAAACAAAAGAAGAGAGATTTTATGAAAATAGAAAAAAAAAAGAAGAAAAGTCTTTGTTCAAAAGGAGTGGGAAGAAGCCAGTGCTTATTAAGTCCCACCCCTTTGCTACACAAAACAACTAAACACTACAAACAAGATTATAACTACATAATACCCTTGATAATACTACTTATAACAATACCATCAGTCATAGAATTTTAGAGCAAAAGGTGTGGAGGGAGGGGAGAGAGGTGACAATGCTCTCATGCTCTCCTGCTGCATCTCAGTCTAATGAGACGCGGCCTGCACAACGGATTGTTTATTTAAGAATCAGTCTTCACCTGACCCAGTCACCAGCGGGCCATTTCTGCAGCCAGGCCACCGGGATTCCTCCCGGAATTCCCGACAGTCAATCCGCGCCTGTGTGTCAATATAAAGTTAACATTATTGTACATGTGTCTCAGTGATTCCTGCAGATGCTCAACAGACCATGCCGATTAAACAAGAAGCTTCTGAAGAATGGACACCTGCTGTGGATCAGAAGATACAAGAGACTCTGAACATAAAGAAGGAAGAGGAGGAACTCTGGATCAGTCTGGCGGAAGAGCAGCTCAAGGTGAAGGAGGAGACTGATGCTACCAGGTTTCCCCTGACTGTAGTTTCTTTGAAGAGGGTGAATGATGAAGAAAATCCTTTGTTTCCACAGCTTAATCAACACCAATCAGCTAAATTCGAAAATCTTCCAACCAGCAACTCAACTGACCAGATGACAGCAGCACCTGGTGTTAAGGACTGTGGAGGAGCTGAAACAACCAAGAACCCAGATCTAAATACTAACAAATATGATTCTAGCTCTTCAGAAACGGAAGTCACTGAGGATGATGAAGAGGAAGAGAATTTGAACAATACGGGCTCTCAACTGCAACATGTGTCAGACTCTGGACAAAAATCATTTAGTTGTGATGAATGTGGTAAAAGATTTACCAGCAAAGTTAATTTGAACAAACATCTGAGAATCCACACAGGTCAGAAACCATTTTGTTGTGAGTTTTGTAGACAAAGCTTTAGTGACAAGTCAAGTTTAAACAGACACATGAGAATCCACACAGGTCAGAAACCATTTTGTTGTAAGGTTTGTGGAAAAAGTTTTAGAGACAAGTCAACTGTAAGAACACATATGAGAATCCACACAGGTCAAAAACCATTTTGTTGTGAGGTTTGTAGAAAAAGCTTTCGTCAAAAGGCACAATTAAACGCACACATGAGAATTCATACAGGTGAGAAACCGTTTTGTTGTGAGGTTTGTGGACAAAACTTTAGTCACAAGTCAATTTTAAATAAACACATGACAATCCATACAGGTGAAAAACCATTTTTTTGTGAGGTTTGTGGACAAAACTTCAGTCAAAAGTCAACTTTAAACACACACATAAGAATCCACACAGGTCAGAAACCATTTTGTTGTGAGCTTTGTGAAAAAAACTTTACTCACAAGTCAACTTTAAACAGACATATGAGAATCCACACAGGTCAGAAACCATTTTGTTGTGAGGTTTGTGGACAAAGCTTTAGAGTCAAGTCAACTTTAGAGAAACATATGAGAATCCACACAGGACAGAAACCATTTTGTTGTGAGGTTTGTGGACAAACCTTTGGTCAAAAGGGACATTTAAGCTCACATATGAGAATCCACACAGGTCTGAAACCATTTTGTTGTAAGGTTTGTGGACAAAGCTTTAGTCACAAGTCAACTGTAAACACACATATGAGAATCCACACAGGTCAGAAACCATATTGTTGTGAGGTTTGTGGAAAAAACTTTAGTCAAAAGTCAACTTTAAACACGCATATGAGAACCCACACAAGTCAGAAACCATTTTGTTGTAAGATTTGTGGACAATACTTTAGTCACAAGACAAATTTAAACACACATACGCGAATCCACACAGGTCAGAAACCATTTTGTTGTGAGGTTTGTGGAAAAAACTTTAGTCAAAAGTCAACTTTAAACACACATATGAGAATCCACACAAGTCAGAAACCATTTTGTTGTAAGATTTGTGGACAAAACTTTAGTCACAAGTCAAATTTAAACACACACATGAGAATCCACACAGGTCAGAATCAATTATTTGGACAAAGCTTTATGGTGCGTTCCAGCTGTCCTCAGAACTCGGAATTTCCTACCCAGAAAGGACATAAAGAACTTGTTTTGCCTTCCAGCTAAACCAACTTGGAAAAAAATGGACGCCATCAGCAAAGCTGTATGTGTTGTACAAAGAACTTATAACCAAGTATTCTTTGCACCTACAGTAAAAACCATTAACACCAGTCTATTTTCTCGGCAAAATTTGCAAGTTTTCATTTATACTTATATATTTACAACAAAGTAATTATCGGTAACAACAATCTCAACTACTCGGTGCTACTTACATAGCAAACAGAACATATGAATGAGGAAAAAAATAAAAACTACATGTAATACTGGTAGTACTGGACGAAGCCATCTTTAAATGTGGAATCTTGGTGGTCCTCTGAAAGATCATTGTATCATTTCCAGCTAACTTATCTCAGAAATACAAGTTCTGAGGACGGGTGGAATGCACCACAAGTCAACTTTAAACACACATGAGAATCTACACAGGTCCGAAACCATTTTGTTGTGAGGTTTGTGGACAAAGCTTTAAGGTGCGTTCACACCGGCCCAACCGTCAACGTCAGAAACGTCAAGTTTACATGTAAAGTCTATGGTGGAGTCCGTCAGAGGAGCGTCAGAGGAGCGTCAGAGTCTCTGCGTCAACTTTCAAAGCTTTTCAAGCGTTTCAGGCGTTGAAGCTTGAAACGCGAGCAATGCAGAAGTTCAGCTAGCTGAACTTTTGACGCTCTTGAAGCAGCATGTCAACCAATCAGAGCGTCTCATCGTAGTGACGTCACTGCACGTAACCTGAATGAAGCAGGAAGTCATCAAACAGGGTGCGGGACAGACGGAGGTAGCGCTGGAAGCGAACTTTGTCTATATGTAGCTCCTGGAGCAAATGGTTTAACTCCCCAAATGCATCTGAAGAATAGGGTGTATCCACAAACGGAGTAAATAAAGCCAAGCCACTCTCTCTATATGATCCGCCATAGCTTAGAACAGCCGATAACAAAGAACGCCTTGCCTACGCGCTCTTTTTAAAGGTCAGGTGTTACAAGCTTTAATGCCTACGTGTTCTAACTGGCAAGCGTTACAAGCTTCAGCTTTCAAGCTTCAAACTTGAAGCGTTGTGAACGTTGTTTGACGTTTACAAAGCGATCGGTGTAAACCCACCATTAGTCACAAGTCTAATTTAAACACGCACAAGAATCCACACAGGTCAGAAACCATTTCGTTGTGTGGTTAGTGAAAACAGTTTAGTGTAAAGTCTGCCTTTCGGCTGCTTCCACACTGCAAGGAAACGTTCCAGAGGAGATACGCCCGCTGCATGAATCAGCCTTTCACCACCGCCTCACGATTCAAATATATCGTTACTCAAAATTCAGGAAAAGATTATCCGGACAGATTCTGGAACGTTGCTTTCAAACTCAAAAGCGAAACAGATGAAGTCCGGAACATTACCATTTTTCATGGCCTGTCTGAAAGGGGCTTTAGAGACACTCATGACTGAATAGAAACAACAGAGTCCCAGTATTTAAAGTAGTACTAAATAACTTTTCCGCAACCGTATCTTAAGATGGCCATTGCACAAACTGGTGTTCTGTTGAAATATGTTACCTGTTGAGTTGTGCTACCGATTCCTTTTGCACAGGGCCATTTCACTGTCTTGACTTCAATTAACACATTTTTCGTTTATTTTTTGTTTCTATATTTTTCCATAAATATGTTTTACATAATAAAGAAATGCTCCCAGGACAGGAACACTAAATATGATGTTATTTTTACTTTCTTTGCATTGTCAGAGCAACAGGCAAATTTTTGGACACACCCAGAGGAGAGTGTTACAATGGCCGCCAAGGACCCAGAGGGTTTTTATACAGAAAATAACAGGAGGAGGATCATACAATTATGTTTAAATAATTAACAGGAGTCACTGGCCATAAACAAGAATACTGTATAAACTTCCAATGACATCTTGTTATGAAATAAGTTGTCAATTCACAGTATGGTAGCATTTTTCACCAGGGCAGCATAAATCACCAGAACACCACTTCTGGCCATGATCTGGATTACTGAAGTCATTTAGTCCATTACAAAGCCATTGGAGGCGCACAGAGTGATGGCTAATATGAATCTGAACATGCGTATCCACTTAGACAAGTTTCAAAACTGTAGCTTAAGGTTTTAAAAGTTATTTTGTACTGCTTTAAAATCTTTTGCATAATTTGATGTTTGTTTTGAGTAGCTGCATTGGTGTTGACCTAAAGTGATATATGTGTAAATATTTTCTCTCGTGATCATTTGTGTTGGAGTTTTATGTTCCACTCTCTAAAGAATTCTTTATTTGTCTGATCCAGTTTCAGGTTTGTAAATGAATACAAACTGAAAGTGTATCTGTTCCGTTCCAAATCCCAAATGGTAAAATTATTGAAGATGTTCAAGGTTTTCTTCATCCAGTGTTTTTAAATATTTTTGTGAAAATGTTCTGTCTGATGATTTAGAAAATCAAATTGATGTCAATGTTTTAATTTTGTTTATTCTGATTCAAATGTCTCTTTTTCATAGACTTTTAGATGATTGTTAGATGACATGTTGATTGTTCTAAGAATACCCACCATAAATAGAGAAAGTACAACTAATGATTTATTGTTACATTTAAAAAGACTTTCATTTATTTTTAATGCGTGTTTGTTAATACAGTGGTTATATGCACGACCTCGGTGCCCAGCAGTTTTGTGCATATAAGAGTAGTGTGCATTTATCCGTCGGTGGTCATTTTGACTGTAAACACGGTTAGCAGTGTTTGGTATTGATAACAGATAATCAGAAATGATGTAATAACGCAATTAAAATATATTAGAAGAATAAAAGTCTCAAACAGATCAAGTTATTTTTGTAGAGCGGATACACTGTGACACTTAATAACAGATGCGCGTGTATGGACGCAACGGTAATGACACAGATTGAGTTACAGTTAGTAACAGAACATTTCTATATTCGATATGAAGAACTTTTGATCGGGCAATAAATATTAGAACAAATATTACATTGGACACTATTTTATGCTGAAGAAGTTGTTGATTACCTTTTGACAGCTTCAGGCAGACGTGCGCCAGATACACATGCGTGAACGCCAGAGCAGCCTTGTTCCAGGCACATGACAGCATCAACAGTGTATGTAAGAACACCAGCGGAGGTGCATGCTCAAATAACTAGTGAGAAACAGCGAGATTTATTGAGATGCATAAATTATACCTCCAAATGTTTTGTGCATATATCCGTCGGAGCTGTGCATATAAGTGTATGACACAGGAATGCACCTGGCAGCTTTGTGCATGTAAGCGTGTTGTGCATATAACTGTCGACAACTGTATATCAACAACTTAAATGTTTCATTTTTCATTTCATTCTCCAAAATTTCTTAAATATGCAGTTTCTGAAGAGTTAGAAGTATCAAGTTTAAACATGTAAGATACTTCTGCATTAGTTAAATGTTTATATGTGTAGTTGTGTTGCAGTTTACAACGTTGTTATTTGGATTTACTGGTTTTTGCAAGTTAGATAAAATGATAATAAACTTCACATGGAAGGACCTTTTTGGTTGTCATATTGCTCAAACTATGTTTCATTGTGTTTAACTATGCATAGTTATGTTTGATGGCTGGACTGTAATGGATACGATGGAACTCCACTGGTGATTTAAAAGGTTCATTGAGAATACACAGAGTAAAAGAACCCAGATCGTCTCAGGCAAGCAAAATTGACTGGTTGCCAGCAATGATGATGATGATGATGATGATGAAGTTTATTTTTTTCAGGCAATATACATAGCCACACAATGATATACCATAACTATGTCGATGACGTGTCAAACGTATATACACAAGATACAAACACATGAAATTTACAATTTCCGATACCTGAAAGGGAGTAGGAAGAAAACTTATGAAATCCTACCCCTTATCTACTAATTTTTTTCCTCTGCTTCACATTAATATAAACATTAAATAATGTTGGACCCAACACAGAACCTTGGGGAACACCACACGGTATACTGAGTGTTTCTGAGATATATGAACCCATTTTTGTATATTGTGTCCTCCCATTCAAATAACTCTTCAACCAGTCACCAGCTACTCCTCGTAGTCCATATTTCTCCATTTTTCTTAATGAAAATGGCATGTATGTGTGTTGTTAATGGTTAAATTTAAAAAAAGTATGAGATGTAGTATAAGGTAAGTAATAATAAATTAAACCAAGACATTTGCTACATGTGCTAAATGTTCCACGTACTTTACCAAAGGTGTTCTTGTCAGCAGTGACTAAATAATCATTTTCCATCCTTCATTAACATGAATGAGAAGAGACCTTGATGGATGCTTTTCTTTAAGAAACTTTTTAGAGTGACGGTGATAAAGAAAAGAGCTTTATTTAATAATGTTACCTTGAAAATTACAAACTGAGCTCAGCATCCTTAGCATCAACACTTCTAGAGAGCAGTGTTAATTTTGTTGACTAAAATATTTCGTCATAATTTTAGTCACGAATATATTTTTGCGGACGAAAATGAAACGAAAACTAAAATAAACGGTCCTATTTGAGACGATTATTATGACTAAAATTATGTTGATTTTCGTTGACATATAAAAGACGACACGAAAATAGACAGCGACGAAATCCATTCAGAGGAAAAGAAAGATGCAGAGAGGAAATAGTCAAAAAGCTAACAGCTGGGGCTACTGTGAAAAGAACCAATCAGAGCTCGGCTTATTGAGCAGTGAGCAGAGGCTTCCGTAGTTGTTTGAGATGCTCCCGGAAAACGCCAGATGAAGTGTGGAATGGTAAGAAAATGTCCATACTATATTGCAGTTGTTAAATTAATACTTCAGAAAATATACTTATTTTAGTCGACTAAAGCTGCCACATATTTTTGTCGACTAATTAGACTACAATTAGTGACTAAAATTAGTGACTATGACTAAAACTAAATTAAAATTTCTTGCCAAAATTAACACTGCTAGAGAGAGTGACATCAACCTATTGTTCTATGAAAGAGCGCAAACAATGAAACAAATCTGGCTAAAGGCTAAAAAATGGATTAGACAGCCCCAAATCAGCACACCAGGTTGAAGCTGCTTGGCAACATTTTGTTCAATAAAAGTTAAACACCAGATAATATGTATTTTTGTATCACACTCATGCAGCAGACTCCCAAGAACTCAGAGACCCAACACTGCCCCTAGACATACAAACACACAGACACACGTTGACAGAAGTTCCTGCCAATCATCTGAGCATACTCACAACCCAATTGTCTGTTCCCACAACAGCATGACTCACACTCCAAGCTTTGCAGTCAGTGAAGCATGGCAACTTTGATTGTCACACTTCACTTTCTGTCTCATTATGCACACATGATAATGTGCACCCAGATCAGTAAAGCAAACATTTTTCAAATGCATGTAAATAAGTACACAAATTGATATAAAAAGTATTGTATGCATCTTGAAAGCGGAAGCGGAAAATATTTTTTTTTTGGTTGCATGGAAGTTGGTCCATGTACCTGCATTTTGTAAATATTCATTATTTCATCATAACAAGAAGGGATGAAAAAAACTCTACAAAAATAAGTGCAAACATTAACTTTGCTTTCTATGTATTGTGTGTTCTTTTTATTTTAAATACATGGTAGTATTTTTACAAAGCAAAATGCTGCGTTTTGCAAAAGAATCATGGTTAAATTTTTTATTTCAAATGTGATGGATGAGTGATGTTGTTTTCATTTGGTAACAGCATGCTGAAAAAAAAAAAAAAATACTCAAATCCCAACAAGCTATGAAACAAGTAGGACTGTGAGAATAAGCTGTGATCTGAAATAAAAGTGTACTGTGTTTCGGTGTTTGTGTCTCGACTGGCAAACATTAGGTGTCTCTCCTGCTGGTGAGTGGGACTCGGTAGACAAGACGAGTCACGCTCACAGCTGTGAATCATCACACCAAAAGCAACACAGTGTCCCCATGCAGCCATAAACACAGCTCAAACACATGCGCAGCACACTTAACCCTTAGATACATCACTCAACTTATCACTGTTGGATCATTTGAACACTCTTTTTATTGTACTTGTCTCAGTTACTTTGGTTTTTTCACTTTGGTTTTGCATGGTGCTCCTCCTCCTCTTCTTCTTCTTTTTTCAAACATAACAAATACGCACATCTTTTCTGCTGCATCTAAGCTACTATTAGACAGAACAGAACATGAAGATGTCCCAGTGTAACAGTACATTGATTAATGTGCATGGAACATCGCTGCAGCTGAATAGATTTACACCAAATGAACATTTTGTTCTGAGATTGTCTAGAAAGGCTCCGGGGTGCACTTCGATAGAGGCTGAGTTCTGTCACAACAGATAAGATCCAAGATGGAGATTGAATCCAAAACACCCCTGAGGTAGACCAGTACATAATAGCGGGATGTAAAATTTAGAGATGCAGGAACATCTGTGCTGAGTACAAGCAGGAGGTCAAAGATGGAGGCAGTGGAGAATGACTGGGCTAAAACTTCTGGATCCAGACTGGCAAACAGGTATTATCTACCCAATTTACCTTTCGCTGACCCCTCCCCCAAAACAGCCATTGTCCAATCACACAACCATTACTATGTGAGCAGGTCTGACAAACATTAACACCAAACAAGTTGGTGAAGCAGTATGCCCGCATCTACTAACTACCAACTAGATGAGGGGTGGCGCAGTCCACCCACGGATGAATGTGAGCCAGCTTGAGATTGCAACGGACTCTTGAAGATTGAAGGGCCAAGCTTTGGAGGTTCTGGAAGCTGGGAGTGCTCGCCAGCTGCGAGGGGGGCTGGCGCCGAGCGGACGGATGCCGCAGAGCTGATCTGGAGAGAGAAAGTAGATAATGGTTGGTTTGATGTTGCCAAGGTTTTGCTCCAAAAAAGTCCACTGACACCCATAGGAATACCTCTTCCAGTCATGATAATCTGTCGCACTGGTTGCGTTTGTTGGATGTAGCAACAGTAACTAAGGGGGCAGGGCTCAGTGAAAGGTCAATTGTGGTGGTGAATAACTTAAAAAAGGAAGCAGGGCTGAGTAATGTAGCAATTCCCAGTCTTCAGTGATACCAGTAGTCATCGGCGCACTTGGTGCTGTGACTGTCAAACTTGAGTAGCTCCAAGAAATCCTATGACAAACACTGACTCTTGACAGGACCGGCCCTGAGCATAGGCCACTTAGGCCATTGCCTAGAGCACCATTTGCTGGAGGGGGTACCGAATCCCAACTACTATTGTTGACATAAAGTAAAGGCCTTTGTATCTGTTTTTGTGATTGTTTACTGTTAATATTGTTTTAGCTTGTTTTTGATTGCAATGTTCCTTTTATAGTCTGTACTATTCATTGTAGTATAAATACATATTTATTGCGATGTAATCCAGTTAGTGAGTCATGTTGTTTCTGTTCCTGATGGTAGGGGGTGCCAAGATAATGTTATGCCAAGGGCACCATGCAGCTCGGGGCCAACCCTGGATCTTGACATTACATAGAACCCTCAAGCTAACAGGCCTTTGGCAGAGAACCCAAGGTTGAAGTGAAGTGACTGTAGTCGGATGAAGCACGAGGCCGCTCATCCTGGTTCTGCTGGAGGTTTCTTCCTGTTTTCCACTGTCGCCCCGTTCTATTCAGGATGACGGATACAGTTGAATTGATAATTCAACCTAATTGGCGGGTTCCTTCGATGATAAATGTTTTAGTTTCTACTAAATGACCTAATATTTAATAATATAAGTGTGTTGAAATCACTTTTTTATGAAGTGGCTCTTTATAAATACGAATGAAATGAAGTCAAGTGCAACAGAACACGTGGAAGAAAAGTGAGATCAAAGTTTTTTTTAATTTTGTTTGTTCCTTTGGGTTGTTGCACAACTAATATCACCATTTGAGAGAAAAGCAGCAGCTCTTGGTTTTATTAGTTCCAACTGTAGAAGTGAATAAAGATCAAGAGGCATTTCTTTCTTTTTTATTCACAGGTCGTTCACAAAACATTCTTCCCATTTAACTACAAACCACGTGTTATGAATCATGTGTTGTGTGAACTGATTTGACAGACAGTAATTTCTGGGAGCGTTCTTAAGCCCATGCAGTAATGTCCAGTTGAAAATTATGCCGGTTATTAACGTAGAGCCACATCCGGACCCAGAAATAATGAGCATCCAGTTTTAACCTTTGACCTTGTCCCTTGCACAGAGTTTGTCATGGTTGTAGGCAGTGCTTAATTTGTAAATCAAAAGTTACCGGAACGCAAATAGCGCTATGAGACCAGAATTCACTGAGGCCAAACTGATACCGGAACGCACACACATACACAACCGTCGGACCAAGCACTGTATTGTCGAGCAGGGCTAGAGAAAGTAATGATAAGCCCAGAAGAAGTAAGTTATACTGCCTTTTCGGGATTTAGATGCCGCTGTTATTTATCCCAACTGGCGCCGTTAACGGATCCTAGCAAACAGTTACCGGATCACACCCCTTCAAAATAATTAATAATAATAATTCTGGCGTTTAAAAAGGTAAATTCTCTTGGTGTGTGTGAGGACGCACATGTGCGTCAGCGGACTGGCCAGCCTTTGGTGAATGTGAACCTTTACGTGTAAATTAATGGACTAAACATACGGGAGGCAACAAACGACCTCCATAACCCATCGCTATCACTTTGATAATCTTACGCGAGAGGCAACGAGCAGTCCGTTAATGAAACCTCTGCTGATTGGTCCATGACTGGGCTGGCGTTGCTAGCCCGCCTGTGAACGATACATGCACGAAATTTGTGTGTCGTTTTACCAGTGATCAGCGCACAGCAGCACTGATCATTGATTACTTATCATCAGTGCGCACAGCAGCGCATAACAGCTGATCACTGATCATCACATGTATTTACAGAGAAGGGAGGGCAAAAATAAATAGTCTTCTTTCTTAGTCTCACTGATAAAAATCAAATATTTAATAAATTATCTGAATCTTACAACCAAAGTGGTCATTTGATGTGAAATGTGTAGAAATTATTTGTTGTATAGAGTAAATATTAAGTCCAATATATAGCCTACAGAAAAATGAGAAAGAGGCAACGGTATACAGTGGGGCAAAAAAGTATTTAGTCAGCCACCAATTGTGTAAGTTCTCCCACTTAAAAAGATCAGAGAGGCCTGTAATTTTCATCATAGGTATACCTCAACTATGAGAGACAAAATGAGGAAAAAAAATCCAGAAAATCACATTGTCTGATTTTTAAAGAATTTATTTGCAAATTATGGTGGAAAATAAGTATTTGGTCAATAACAAAAGTTAATCTCAATACTTTGTTATATAGCCTTTGTTGGCAATGACAGAGGTCAAATGTTTTCTGTAAGTCTTCACAAGGTTTTCACACACTGTTGCTGGTATTTTGGCCCATTCCTCCATGCAGATCTCCTCTAGAGCAGTGATGTTTTGGGGCTGACGCAGGGCAACACGGACTTTCAACTCCCTCCAGAGATTTTCTATGGGGTTGAGATCTGGAGACTGGCTAGGCCACTCCAGGACCTTGAAATGCTTCTTACGAAGCCACTCCTTCGTTGCCCGGGCGGTGTGTTTGGGATCATTGTCATGCTGAAAGACCCAGCCACGTCTCATTTTCAATGCCCTTGCTGATGGAAGGAGGTTTTCACTCAAAATCTTACGATAGATGGCCCCATTCATTCTTTCCTTTACACGGATCAGTCGTCCTGGTCCCCTTGCAGAAAAACAGCCCCAAAGCATGATGTTTCCACCTCCATGCTTTACAGTAGGTATGGTGTTCTTTGGATCCAACTCAGCATTCTTTCCCCTCCAAACACGACAAGTTGAGTTTCTACCAAAAAGTTCTATTTTGGTTTCATCTGACCATATGATGTTCTCCCAATCCTCTTCTGGATCATCCAAATGCTCTCTAGCAAACCGCAGACGGGCCTGGACGTGTCCTGGCTTCAGCAGGGGGACACGTCTGGCACTGCAGGATTTGAGTCCCTGGCGGCGTAGTGTGTTACTGATGGTAGCCTTTGTTACTTTGGTCCCAGCTCTCTGCAGGTCATTCACTAGGTCCCTCCGTGTGGTTCTGGGATTTTTGCTCACCGTTCTTGTGATCATTTTGACCCCACGGGGTGAGATCTTGCGTGGAGCCCCAGATCGAGGGAGATTATCAGTGGTCTTGTATGTCTTCCATTTTCTAATAATTGCTCCCACAGTTGATTTCTTCACACCAAGCTGCTTACCTATTGCAGATTCAGTCTTCCCAGCCTGGTGAAGGTCTACAATTTTGTTTCTGGTGTCCTTTGACAGCTCTTTGGTCTTGGCCATAGTGGAGTTTGGAGCGTGACTGTTTGAGGTTGTGGACAGGTGTCTTTTATACTGATAACGAGTTCACACAGGTGCCATTAATACAGGTAACGAGTGGAGGACCGAGGAGCCTCTTAAAGAAGTTACAGGTCTGTGAAAGCCAGAAATCTTACTTGTTTGAAGGTGACCAAATACTTATTTTCCACCATAATTTGCAAATAAATTCTTTAAAAATCAGACAATGTGATTTTCTGGATTTTTTTTCCTCATTTTGTCTCTCATAGTTGAGGTATACCTATGATGAAAATTACAGGCCTCTCTGATCTTTTTAAGTGGGAGAACTTACACAATTGGTGGCTGACTAAATACTTTTTTACCCCACTGTATGTGTGTGTGTCTGTGTGTATTTCTGCCTTATATATGTATATATATATGTGTGTGTGTGTATGTATCGCAAATTTTTGCAAGAAAAAGCCGCACAACCCAAGTGGTACTCACATTTTTTTGACATGGTTGGCAGGTCTGCATCATACCTAATTTAATAAAAGAAGAACTTTTATGAATAAGTTCTTTTACAGGCACCAGATTTAAAGTGACTGTTAAATAAGGACTAAACATACCAAATGCCAAACTCAGATTTAGACATTTTTGATTAAAACTGCTTTTTTTTTCAACTTCTTCACAGCATTTGAGCCCCCATGTGGATCCATGCAACACGTTTTACACACCTGTGTCAGTAGTCTTAACTTTCTGTTTTCACTGATTCGATTCACGTGCTGCAAAAAATTCAGATGCAGATGCACCAATTTATATTTTGGGGGTTAGTGTCTCTAATCCCAAGTCACTACATTTTCTTCAACTAAACACAACAAAGCAAGAAACCACAAACAGAAACATTCAGCTGAATAAATGCTTTTATACAAGAACATTAAGGTTGTTCGATTATTTACACTTTCTTTTTTCACTTACAGTGAATAAGAGGACCAAATTGGACAGGTGGCCTCTGTGCCAGAGCAATTTCCTTTCCCTCAGTGCTGCAACACTTACATGTTACTACTATGTCTGACTGTAAACATAAAAGAAAATCTGATAGGTGTAATAATAAAGTGAAAGGGGATGTGAGGGACCAATCAGTACAGATTCTTTGTTCTGAGTTCAAAATAGAGCACTTAAAGCCCAACTGTTGCCTGGATACACAGATTGCAGGCAATTACAGAGCCAGATTACAGCAGGGAGAAAATAGGTGATACTGTCATTGGAGCACAAATGAATTTGTGGGTGGCAGAGAGAGTGACAGCATACATGTGTGACTGTACATGTGCTCTATACAGAGGGCTGAGCTTTAAGTGCAGATACATGAAAATGTAGAAACGGATTCTTTTGATCTGGAACCCACTCTGCTCGCCACTTTGTGTGTACGTGAGTGTAAAAGGAAATGGGGCTGACAAGTGTTCCATGTTGTAGCACGTCCATTTTGTTACAATTTGGAAAGATAATAATCTCATCATTAAAAAAGTGAAAACACAAAAGAGGTAGAAAGAAATAGCAAAAAATATCAATGCCTATTCTGCTAAAATCATATAACAGCTTATTTAATTTTCACATTTTGGGTTAAAAGATGCATCTTCAAGTTTCTTTTTTTCTGTTAGATTAACGTGAAATGAACAACAACTCATAACATATGACTTTGTATTGTTCTTTTCTCAAGAAATACACTTACTCTTCTTCCTCAGCTTTGTTTCTGGTTTTATTTTCTCCTCAGCTGTTTTCACTTCTCTCATTTGCTTCCTGGCTCTTCCCCTATTGCTCCCTGTTATCATTCACTTCCTGCCTGTATAAGTATCCCTGCCTCAGTTAGTTCCGGGTGCATTGTCATCTGGATGTTTGCTTGTCGTGGTGATATTCATTCCTCCTCCCCAGTGTTCCTAAGGCTTTTTGTAAATCAGGGGTGCACATAATATTTTTGACCTGGTTCTCAGAGGAGAACCTAGGGTTGTTGCTTGGTCCTCACATTTTTAAATGTGTCTCGCTGTGTCTCTTCCGAGCTCCTCTGCTTTGTTTTTGGTTTCATCAAGCTTCAAATTCAGTCTGTTTACTTTACCTGGCTCTATATTTGTTTCAATAAAAATCCTTTAATTGTCAAAAAAATCAAGAGAAACCAGTAAAATATAAAAATACTGTTTAAAAAAAACCCTTCAGAGTTCAGGTTGGATTGTTTACAGGTTTGATTGTTCACTTTAATCTACATGTAACAGTTTGGTGTTGAAATTTATTAGTCAGCTGTTGGAGCTTCTGTCATTTACTGTAAATGTTTTTTGTTTTGAAATGATGAGGATGTTTGTAATGTGATGCAGTCAGATAAAAAGATACACTGGACAGTTATGGGGCATTGACTGCATATCCCATAGTGCTTTGCGCGCATTCAAAATGGCGCGGATCACAGACAAATACGCTGATACTGTTGATTAAAACAGGTGGTTTTCTGTATTTTATAGCACAAAAAGGTAGTTATACACGTCTGTGCCACGATGATCTATTTGTCTTATTTAGTGAATTTTTTCAGTTTTGACGCGATGCAGAATCCTGCAGTCAGCTGCACTGATCTGACTGACTGAAAATCCGTCACACTGGCAAACTGATACACAGAGACAGAGAGAGACGCAGCATCAGCTGATCAGCTGGAACTTCGGCGCTCTGGCTGAGAAACATATCAGTCAAACAAAAGAAGTCAACGGGATTCTTCATTTATTTGACAATGAACCCGCCTCTGATTAACCTAAAAATTCACGCAGCTCAGCCAAACCAATGTTAAGTACGCAAACGCGTGTTGCAACTTTTCATCTGGTGCGCATTTTATATTTTGACAGTGTGTGCGGACCTGCGGACCACTTATGTGCACCCCTGTTGTAAATACCGTTTTTTGCTGCCTTGACAGTCATTTTGTTTTCAACTTTAAGATCATCTCTGATCTTGGCAATGAGAGACAAATCACTATAAACATTAAGGATCTTTTTAACGATGAGTGGCACAGCATTAACTGGAAAAGCACCCAGAGAGCGCAGACCGCCGCCAAGTGGACAAGTACTATGTCCATATCTTTAAAAAAATTCCTGGATCCAGACGGTGATCCAGATCACCCCCAAAATCTAATTGATTCTTCCTTGGGCCATTTCTGACCTGTTCTGAAATTTTCATCAAAATCCATCCTTTAATTTTTGAGTTATCCTGCTAACCGACCAACCGACCTGATGAAAACATTACCTCCTTGGCGGAGGTAATGAAATCCCGATTATGTGAGACAGAATTTCATCTGTTTAGTTTTTGTTTAAAAAAACAGACACATGTAACGTGTTGTTACTCATTTCAAGCTGTTTTTACGAACTTTGAAAACCCAAAATCATGACGCATGAAACCTGAAAACTGAACGGAAGCTTACATATATTTTATCATTACGGTTATTCTGTTTGATCTTTTACCACAATTGTTTCTCTTTGAGGAGTTACTCAGTCAAAAACTGCACTAATGTACATAACAGACACAATCTATATGGTCAAAAACTTGCCTCTATGTTGCAAAGATCTCAAATTGGTGTCAGAAAGTTAAAATAAGGACATCAAGGTCACTGGTTCATTTCCTCCAGCCTCATTTGTGCTATTAAATTTGTATTTGTTAAAAATAAACAATAGTTTCTGTTTAAACAATGTCCTTTAGGGCCTAGTCTAACCCACTATGACTGTAGATTTAGAAAAA
This sequence comes from Pachypanchax playfairii, assembly GCA_006937955.1. Taxonomy (NCBI): domain Eukaryota; kingdom Metazoa; phylum Chordata; class Actinopteri; order Cyprinodontiformes; family Aplocheilidae; genus Pachypanchax; species Pachypanchax playfairii. The sequence goes on along the minus strand of SSNP01000244.1, from coordinate 512,144 downwards.
AAAAAAAAATACAATAAAGAAATTGACTTCAACAAAAATCTTAGTATGAAACAGCTATATTTATAAATCCTGAAAAATCGTGTGACAGAATAAAACAAAACAAATGACAGACACCAGAGAGATCATGTAAATGAGGTCACACACCTGTACCACCTGTAGCTCAGCAGCATATGTTTTAGGAAGAAGGCTGCACATTTTTCACTGTTGGCATAGTAAATGGAATCTTCCTGTCATCTTTACCTGGTGGTTTAGTAATCACATCTACATCTTTAAATCCCCTCCACTTTGACCCCAGCTCTCCTCTTCGCTCTCCTTCCCTCGACCCATGGAACAGCCTTCCTTTCAGGTTGGCCCTCGGGAGGACCCAGATCCCAACCCCCATCACCACCATTGCAGAACCCAGACAGCACAGCCCGATGCCGGCCGCGGTGCTGAGGTGAAGCCCTCTGTTAAAGCTGATGGCCTGGGCGTCCACAAAGAACAAGTCACCTTCTCCGAAAGACTCGATTCTGTGTGGTGTGGAGTAGCTGACAGACAGAGACACGATGCCTGAAGTTAGAACCAGAAGTCCGAGAGCCAAGAACACCTGCAGTCAGGAAGAGAAACAGAAACACCTCAGGTGGTCATTAATGCAGACTTGGTTGTTCTTGTATAGGTGGGATGATTCTTCTTATTAGGAAAGGTTATATTATTGTTTGTACTGCAGAAAGCAAAGTGCAACACAACATGTAGGGGGTCTGGACGAACTCCCCTCGGCTTTACAAATACCACCGGCACGGCACAACAGCTTGTAGTTCATCATGAGGAGACAGTTTAAATTGCACACTACAGTTTGCACAATTTATTACATCAGGAGAAGTTCATCGCTGGCAGGAGAAAGCAGCCAGCAGGAGACACCATGTGTTACAGATACAGCACGTTTGTCTCCAACCAGCTTCAGTAAAAACAAAAAAACACCAAAATGAGAAAAGAAATCACATGTTCATTATAAAAGCAACACTTTTTAATGCTACATTTACATGTTTGTAGTTTAAGCACAGTCGTTATTTTTTCTAATTTATTGAGGATGATAAGCTTTAGGGATGCATTTGTTGAGTAATGGATGAACAACAGATCCAGTTTGTCTCAGTCACTTTAATGATATAGTTTTATCTTCAAAGTTCTTTCCAGTGTTTTGCTTTGAACACATGAATTGTGACCATTTTTATCTGGTCTTTAAAGTCTTTAAAGGGAAAAAACTGAAATCAAGCCATAAAAAACAATATTTTATTCATAAATTTTAACAGTGAACGTGATGACAAAATCTCTGTTTGATTTTGTTAATTAAAAGTGTTTAGTATATGTGGTTCTACTTGCAACATCCATCCATCCATCCATCCATCCACCCACCCATCCATCCATCCATCCATCCATCCATCCATCCATCCACCCACCCATCCATCCATCCATCCATCCATCCATCCATCCATCCATCCATCCATCCATCCATCCACTTTCTATACCTGCTTCTTCCGGTGCAGAGTAGTCTGTCTCCAGCAGTCATTGAGGGGCGGAGTCTACAGGTCACCAATCATCATAAGGCCACAAACAATCAACAATTCACACTAGCACTCACAGCTGGGGGCCAATTTGGAGTTACTAGTTAAGCTACCATAGTTTTTTTTATTTTGGTCAGTGGAAGGAAACTCACATATGCAGGAGAGGATGAATACAACTCTAAGCAGAAAGGTCCCAGCAGGGAGTCACTTCCTTGCTACTTGCTGCAGGTCAACAGTACTAACCTGCTGCATCACTGTACATCACAAACTGTCATTATTATTCAACAACACAAAAACAGACTTAAAGGTATACTATGTAGAAAATAATGGCTAATATTTCCACCACCAGGTGGCAGTAATGAGCAAAATCATAACCCCGTCACTTCAACTAACCACCACAGGGCGGCAGAAACGAGTGTTACTCCTCACTCCGTCACACAGAGAGAGCACCAACGTTCAAGAGACTCAATGTCCTTGAATGAGCCTTGAGCAGCAGATCAGGAGCTCGGCCAAAAACTGGCTTATACTCACTCTAGGGGTGGAAAATAGTACTAGAAATTTGCAGTATTTTCAATAAATTAAAAAAGGATCCATAACTTTTTAAAGTAAAAACAAATCATATGTTGTTGAGCTCTCTAATTATGGTATTATCTTATTTTTAAAAAGCATAATATTGAAAATTCTACACATTAAGGGCCTGATTTATCAACATTCCAAGTAAAGAGCGCAAAATTGTGTGCGCTGCAAAGGTTTTGGGCGTGTTCCTAATTTGCAGGTGATCTACTAAGACTGGTTGCGCAATTGTTAACCGGCGCAAAAAGCAATATTCAAACGAGGAGTTTGACGGCGCTGTTTTCTTGTGGGCGCAAGAAAGGCGCAAACAGAAAATGAAATTTGAGCCATTAGAGCTTCAAATATGAGCGGAAGAGGCAAAAAATATATTGTTGAGCTGCAGCAAAGAAATCTTCAGGCTTCGCTCTGTGATGTTGTGTTACATACAGCAACAACAGTGCAGGACAACCTTGACTTGTCTGTAAAGTTTCCCTCCAGTGCGGTCCAAACACTGACTCCTGGTTTTCAGGATTCAATGTGCTCCACAGTGTTTCTAGTGCGTATGTGGACCAGATATCGATGTTCCCCCTCAGTAGTCGGGTTGAACGCAGGTGTTAGCAGTAGGGTGACCAGATGTCCCTATTTGCGTGGGACTGTCCTGCATTTTCAGGATTTTTTATGCGTCCCTCAAATTGATTGGCTGTCCCGCATTTCTGACAGAGAGCCACCAAACGTGCGTCTATAAATAGCTTGTCTTAACATGTGAGGAGAGCAGCCAGCGCTTATGGATAAGTGCGCTGGGTGTGTGCAGCCAATCAAACTGCAGCCAAAACAAAAAGAAACTGACCAAAACAAGCGGTTGAAAACAAATTTGATTTATTTATTACAATGGAGGACTCTGGAGAAAAGGAAATGCTGCTACAACAAGGCCTGGGAAAGTCATTATCCGTGGTTGAAGCAAGTCAAAGACGAGTCAGATAAAGCTTTCTTTGAACTTTGTCGGAGCAGGTTTAGACACTATCCCTTTGATTCTAGAAATGTTTTTCAAATGGTAATAAGCTGCTGATGTTACAGAGTTAATGTGGCTGTTCATGTTCAGGTCTGAGTCCATGATTACAGATGTGTTTAACTGCAATACTGTGGTCTGTTGTTTTTTGTACAGCTGTTATATTGTTGAAATAATATATATAATTTATTAAAGAACAGTAGCCAAGGCTGCCAAGCTGTGCCGTATGCATTTTCGTTGTCTGCCGCAGGCGTCAGCTGCGTCCCACATTGTCCCCCCCCCAAACCTACTCCCTGTCCCACATCTGGTGAGTTTGCATCTGGTCACCCTAGTTAGGAGGGAGGGGTAAAGGGGGTCTGCGCCATCACGTTAGGAATAGATCAGGAGCTGCTATTAGATCCATAAATGTGTGGAATGATATTTACAGCACGAATAACGTCACACACGCACCCAAGAACCAACCGTCTCCATATTCACCATCTCTTAACCTCGTAAATATAACACTGTTCCTCAGAATGAAACAATCATGAGCCTGGATAAGTTGCCACAACGTTTGCATCACAAGTGTTTGGAAAATTATTGTTATCTGCTCGTGTAACACTGGATTCAAAACCTGTGACACACACTGGACCATCTACCCTGGGAGACGCAGCAATAACTGTGCTGGAATGATCCAGACGTCTGTCTGTGTCCTTCTCCTCGCAATAATCACCGCATCCATTTTTGCACCAAGTTAAGACACGCTTTTCAAAGGCAGTAAAAATACGCACAAAATTAGAAGCCGCAAACATTTCCAGCTTTAATAAATCCCACTGCGCCTGGAACGCCCACTTATTTACATGTTCTCCTCCCAATATTTTGCGTCTTCTGACAGAAACGCCCACATTGCATATTAATCAAGGGCAAAGACTCAGAAATGACTTTGCGCGTCTTGCTGCAGGCTTATCAGACGCAGTTTTGTCTGCGTGTCGTTAGTAAATTACCTGCTACTTGTTTTTGCGGCCGCTGAGCAGTTTGCACCTGTTTTAACAACCGCAAACCTTTAATAAATCAGGTCCTATGTCTTTAAAGCCTTTCAACACTTTTCCCATCAATTTGATAGTAAACGTGTTTATCTATGAACACTCTGAATCTTTGATCCCATGAATTCCGTTAAAACGACTCTAAAAAGAGAAGTTGTCCATCTGTAAACTAGGAAAGTCCCTCATGAATATGTGGTAAGTTCAGTAGCCTACCTTCCACCACAGGGTGGTCCTTTGGCTCTGGTTGAAGCCGCGGTTCTCTGGGTCTCGCTCCCACATGGAGGACGAGCACTCTTCATAGAAATGGTGTAGATAGGATCGAACCCCAAACTGAAGACAGCTTGATCCCCCCTGCAAAATTGTTGTGACAGCAGGAACCAAATTAGAGGGAAAAGGTCCTTCGGACATTTCTGAAGCAACAATAGCATCAACTCAGTTCATGTAGATATAGTTTTCTTTAAAAGACTGACATGGAAAATAAATTTATAAGAGTTAAATCCAATTGATTTATGTCACACCTTTTTCAGCTGAGGTATTAAAATATACTTAAATAAACTAATAAAGTTAGTCAAAGCTTTACATTCCAGTAAAGCTCTGGTCACAATGACCCATATGCAAAGCTGCAAATGTGATACAGACAATTGTTGCACCATTTCCTACAGCCGCCGTAATGCAGCCTTATGGCAGCACTATTAGAATCTAGTTTTTGTGGCCCGTTCAGAACTTCATGACCAGGTCGATAATCTGGTCCATGAAACCCCTCTGTGTAGGAACACCAGTCGAATGGCTTCCAAACAACCTAAACACAGTGCACGATGATCCACAATTATTTACTTTTATAACTTTATTTCTGTTTAAATTGTAGATGTCGGCATGTTTTTACAAGGACATGAAGCAGACCACAACAAAAAGCTGTCGTTTCCAGAACATTTACATTACAGTTTCTGTTTGAGATTTTAAGGTTTTACGATGTTGGTAAAAGGTCACAGGTCATGCTGCAAGAGTCAGTGAACTGAAAGGGACCTGGCCTGAATCAACACTTCTGTGTTTATCTTGGAAACCAGTTGGTTTACGACCTGTGACTGTTATCCATCCAATTATGTGTTTGTTTGCTACACTCTGACTTCATTATCTGACATCCAGATGGGAGGTGTCTTTGTGAATAAAAAGGCAATGCAAAAGTGAACACATCAGAATCGTCTCAACACCTTGGTTGGGCGTTCTCCTTTGCAAAGCTCATTGAAACCATACCTCTGTGTCTGACTGATGGTCTTGATAGTTATTTAACTTAGGGGTTTTAAAATATCCTGACAGTTTCTTCTTATTTTTTCATGATGCATGAGACAACATGGTGCAACCGCTCAGTAAAAGTGTTAATGGTCCCTTTTAATTGTCGGTTCAGCTGTTGGAACTGAATCCAGCTCATTTAGAGGTGCTCCTCTGTATCCATTCCTGCACCCCGCATCAGTGTCTTCTCCTCCTCCAGCTTCAGAACAAAAGTAGAAGCTACAGCAGGTAGATCTCCATCCTGCAGCTATAAAAGATGGTGGAGTCTCTTTGCATCTTCACCATCTTGAAAATTAGGTTTCCAACAAATTTCTGAGCGGATGTGATGATCAGCACACAGAATTATGGAGATACTGGACAGCCACTTCAATTCCTCAAAAAAATGTGCCGACAGGCTCTCCACAAAAACAACTTGAAGTTGTCGTGACTGGGCTGTTCCCGCACCTTACGACAGTAATTTTCATAGAATGGTCGTTGGTAGACTGGAGAAAGGTTCGAGTGCCCTCATACGAAGAGAGCAAGAACTCTGCTGCCAGCATACGACATAAAACCACCTCGTATTCTCAAGAATTCATCAAGTTGCTCATGCGACGGCCATAACAACTTCCTGTAGGAAACAGAGCCCGCCTCCATGAATGTGGAAATGGGTGATTCATACGAATCTACCATTCAGATCATTGTGACCAGGGTTTAACATACTGCTGCTTGCATGTACCTCAGGACACAGTTCCATTGTTGTATCTCCAGGTTGTAATTAAACATCATCATCATAGAAAGTTGAAACTCACCTCACTGCTGGAGGAGTCTCCTCCTGAGCCTGAAGCACAAGCGTCAGGACACAGAGCCATCGTACACCTCTCACACCTACAGCACAGATACAAACATGTCCTGTAAGCAAGCTGTGTGATGCTGCAGACTTACAGTTTATTGTGTTATAATATACCAAAATATTTGGACAGAAAGCAGCTGGATTTCCTCTCTGAAAGCTAGACTTTCTTAAAGTAAGAACCAGAATAGACAGTCCAGCTGCTGTTTGTTTAAGCGTACGCAGCCATAGTTGTGCACAGATTGGTGTGTATATAAAACAAACTATTCACTGTTAACAAAATGATAAATTTTTTTAGCTGAATCTATTATTTTTGTCCCTGCAGGGACTTGTCACCAATCTTGATCCATGTCGTTATTGAGCTGCTGCCTGAGAGCAGCTGACAGCTACGGGGGCCCGGAGGTGACTCTAATGCCGCCCATGCATGAGTCACACACTTGCATCCACACAACGCTCGTGCCCCTCTGCTTTTATTGTAAGAGGTATTTAGCTGATGCATTCGATTAATTCCTTGTCTCTTTCTAATCTGTTAACACATTCATTTTGACCTGCCATGTAAAAATTAAATCTGACCAAATTATTTTTATGGAATAAAATAAAAAGAAGAAAAACTAAATCATTGTTTCTCTGGCAACTTTAAATAAACGGGCTATCATCAAAATGACTCAACAATAAATTATAAAAATTTCAACCGTTTTCCTGTGGCCCTGACGTCATTCCAACATCTGTAGAAAAACTAAAGCAAATATCCCAAATCAATTTCTGAGACCTTTTCCATTTATCTGTCAGGTCTTGAGTTTGTTTTGTTTCTTTATTATGTCTTGTAGATCTTTTCTCCAGAATTATCTGTGATTTTGTGTTTGGTCGATTCTTTGCTCCTCATGTTCCCATGTCAGTCAGGTGTTTTGTTATTCCCTGTCATTTAGTTCAGCTTTTATTTTTGCCCCAGTCCTGTTTCCTGTTTTGCTTTTATTTTTGTACCATCTGTACTTCCTGTTCTTCCTGTAGGTCCCTTGATTGTGTCATATCATTTCCTTTGTTCATTCCGTCCACTCTCCAGGTGTGCCTCGTTGTCATAATTAGTTTAGTTGTGTTCATTTAGTATTTAAAGCTATAGTTGTTGGAGATTTTAAGGTTTTACGATGTTTTGAAAAGGTCACAGGTCATGTCGCAGGACTGAGTGATCTAAATTTGCCCTGACTTGTCAAAACATTTCTGTCTTTATCTTAGACACCAGTTGATTTAGGACTAGTGTCTGTTGTTTATCCACAGGAGTGACTGTTTATTCCACTCTGACTTTATTATCTGACCCACACTTGTTTCCCTCCCTTGCTTCATCCAGATGGGAGGTGTCTTTGTGAATAAAAAGGCAATGCAGAGGTGAACACATCAGAATCGTCTCAACACCTTGGTTGGGGGCATTCTCCTTTGCAAAGCTCATTAAACCATACTCTGTGTCTGACTGATGGTCTTTTTGATAGTTATTTAACTTAGGGGTATTAAAATATCCTGACATTTTTGGTGCCGTGGACCCGGATCCCAACAAACCCGATTGCTGACAGGGAGGACGACAGCCGAAGACCACCGGTGGCCAGGACAGTCATAGGACGCTGGAACAAAGTCCCGGTGGCTGAATTGCCAGCTGGGCCGGCTCGATAGGTCGACCTCACCTGCCAGCGTCGGATTGACGGGTTCTGATCGGGACATCAGTCATTCAGATGGGTGTGAGTATAACTTTTCTTGACAACTAAAACTGCTAAAAATAGTGAGTGAAAAGTTGCAAAAAAAGTTAAAAAGAAAAGACTGAGCGGCGACTCAGGTCTAAGTAAAAGGTTGGGCGGCGTCCCAGACCCAGGACACGGCGGCGTTCCGTGGTCCATAAAATAAAGTTAAAAAGGGCTGACCGGCGTGTCATAGTCCAGAGTACGGCGTCGTTCCGTGACTCAAAGTGAAGTGAGTCGGCGTACCACTGTCACAAAGTAAAAGGGAGGACGTCGATCCTGCCCTATGAAACAGTTAAACATATGTATATAATTATAAAATATAAAGGCCTATAAGTATACATAAAAACCACTATACGATCTTATATGTTTAATCCCTCGAGTTGGAGTAGAGGGCAAATTTGTGTACATGTAATTGTTTTTAGAGTTGGTTTAATTATTTGTTTGATTATAATTGGACTTGATACCACAGGATATCTGTAAAATAAGTCTGCGCAGCATAAATTAATAAAAACTTGAAATAAAATGGGGCACGGACAGTCATCCAAACTCCTTCCAGGAGATATGAAATACATGCATCAAAAGAACCCTGATAATGTGAAGGTTGCAGTAAAGGTAATACACAGAAAAAGAAAGAATGAGTTGTGGAAGTGTTTAAAAAAAAAAAAAAAAAAGATGTGCACACAAAGTAATAAAAGCTGGTACCTTAACCATTATTGGCATAAACGTATATTTGACGATAAAAAATATGACAGGGTCCTGATTAAATGGTAAACATTAAAATTAAGAATTGCAATTGCAGAAAAGTTTGAAATATACAAGAAGCATGCTCTTATAAATGAGTAAACTTTATATTAAATAGACAATATATCAAATATGAAACTGTGTAAATTAAGAAAAATACAAATTGACTGTGATAAAATAAGATATAAACAAAGTGAGGTTTAAAATCAACCTGTACAGTGTGGAAGAAATATCTTTAAAATATAAAATGAGTAAATGGGTTTTGGCCAAACCGTTTGTGTTGTGAGAGGATCGCTGTGTGTATGACGTGTTTCTGTGAGGGTGAATTAATGTACGGTGAATTTTATGTGATTGTAGATCTGTGTGCCTGTCTGTATGTGGTTGGAAGAAAGCAGAAGAGAGAAAACAGGTACCTGTTTATCTGTTTATCTGTTTATCTGTTTACCTGTTTATCTGTTTACCTGTGTCTCCGTGTGTCTTTGCTGTTTCTGTATTTGTATGTTATGTTTATGTGCGTTTCTGTGTGTGTCAGCAGCAGAAAGGCTGTGTAGAAAGTCTCAAATCTTTTATACATTTGCGTAATGAATGTGTGAGAGTTCAGGTGTCTGGGACAATATTATTCCACACGACCAGTTGCTTGGGTGAACTCCATACAAACTGGTTGGCCTGATTCTCTTTTAAGGAGTTAGGAAAAAATGAGAATAAGTTTACTCATCTGGGAGGTGATACAAAGAACTACATAAAGTTAATGGCAAATTTTATGTTAAGTGTTGTTAGTAGCAACATAAATGAATAAATTAAAAGAAGAAAGAAGAAAAATGGCAGAACACACGCTACAAAGTAAAGATAATATGTTCTAAGTTTGAATGAATGAATGTGTCCAGAGAGTGAGGGGGAGAGGAGTGTGCTTGCTGAGAGGTGAGAGAAAGTAAAGGGGGGGTCAAACTTTTACATGGTGTTAAATCAGTCCCACCTTTTAGAGGAAAAAAGATTCCAGAATGAAATTAAAAATTTGAATTCAAATAATCTTGTTGCAATTTGAAACGTACATTGATTGTTTTGATACAATTAATAAATGGACTCAAAGAGAGGTTAAATAGCCTTTAATCTGCAGTGTTGGGGTCCCAGAGGGAATGCATGTTGAGTGTGTTGTCTCTGGCTTTGTGTGACGCTGTGTGTGTGTGATCTGATGTGGGATTTAGAAAAGACATTTGTTGTGGATCTGTATCTGCTTGAATAATGTGTGAATTTGAAAGGTTGAACTAACTCAAACTTCCCTAGCTGTATATAGAATCAAATTCCTGTTAATTTCTCTGTGTAGAAACTTAGGATGCATGGTGCAGCTTGGTGAAGGATTATTGATGTTTATCAGTGGATGAGGAATGCAGTCCTGCAGGGGGTTTTGTTTACAGCGTGGTCCGTTTGGTTTATGACTCTTAAGTTGTTATATCTTGGAAGTCCAGGGCATTTTGGAGAAGTGGGAGGAGGTACTGATTTCCCACTGTCTGTTTTATGGGACCAGTCTTCACTCCATGAATGCAGCTGTTTAAAGGATCTCTCCTTGTGATNACTTTTACATGGTGTTAAATCAGTCCCACCTTTTAGAGGAAAAAAGATTCCAGAATGAAATTAAAAATTTGAATTCAAATAATCTTGTTGCAATTTGAAACGTACATTGATTGTTTTGATACAATTAATAAATGGACTCAAAGAGAGGTTAAATAGCCTTTAATCTGCAGTGTTGGGGTCCCAGAGGGAATGCATGTTGAGTGTGTTGTCTCTGGCTTTGTGTGACGCTGTGTGTGTGTGTGTGTGTGTGTGTGTGTGTGTGTGTGTGTGTGTGTGTGTGTGTGTGTGTGTGTGTGTGTCTGTGTGATCTGATGTGGGATTTAGAAAAGACATTTGTTGTGGATCTGTGAGCATCTGCTTGCATGATGTGTGAATTTGAAAGGTTGTGCGCGCTGAACTACCTCAAACTCAAACTTCCCTAGCTGTATATAGAATCAAATCCCTGTTAATTTCTCTGTGTAGAAATTTAGGATGAATGGTGCAGTTTGGTGAAGGATTATTGATGTTTATCAGTGGATGAGGAATGCAGTCCTGCAGGGGGGTTTTGTTTACAGCGTGGTCCGTTTGGTTTATGACTCTTAAGTTGTTATATCTTGGAAGTCCAGGGCATTTTGGAGAAGTGGGAGGAGGTGCTGATTTCCCACTGTCTGTTTTATGGGACCAGCCTTCACTCCATGAATGCAGCTGTTTAAAGGATCTCTCCTTGTGATCTTGCCTGTTCGAAACGACACGCTGTCTGCAGAATGAAACAGGGCATTTGGCAAGTTCTTAAACTTATCACCAGAAAATGAATGATGTCATTTTTGGGATTGTGCGATTACTGTAGTGCATGGCTTTCCCATTATGCTTAGAAAACTCAACCCCTGCTGGAAATTGTACATTCAGAACTCTTTTCCATGTTAGATGAACTCACATGGATACCAGAAGCTGAACATGCTTTTGTCACTTTGAAACAGGCCCTGCATCAAAGTTCTGTTTTGATTTTGACCTGACTACTCAAAGGATTTCATACAGACTGTTGATTGTAGGGATGGTTTTATGACGTCTGTTCTTTTGCAATATCATGGTACAAAATTGCGACCGATTGCATTTTACTCAAAGAAGCTAGATCAAGTTGCTCAGGCCCTGCCTGCCTGTGTGCAGGCAGTGTGTGCTGCTGCTATGGCTGTAGAAAATTCTGCTGATGTTGTCTTATTTCACCCAATACAGCTGTGGGTTCCGCATGCTGTTGATGTTCTTCTTCTACAGAGTAGAATGAACCTGCTGTCTCCAGCTCGACATCTGTCTTATACAGCCATTTTGATTTCTCAGCCGCATCTTACTATTAAGAGATGTACTGTTCTAAATCCAGCTACACTGCTCCCAACGCCTGCGGAAGGTGATCCTCATAATTGCTTGGAAGAGACTGAAACTTTGCAGCTTCCAAGACCTGATTTGAAAGACACGCCTCTACAGGAGGGTGTAATCTGGTTTGTTGATGGATCATGCTCTAAGGATCAGACTGGACGGAATCTTACGGGATATGCAGTTGTTCAGAATCCTGATGAAGTCATTGAGGCTAGGTCTCTGCCGTCACATTTTTCTGCTCAAGCTGCTGAAATCATTGCTCTGACCAGGGCCTGCACCCTGGCAGAAGGTACACATATGACAGTGTATACTGATAGCCAGTATGCATTCTCTACTTTTTCCTATTTTGCTAATCAGTGGGAATGAAGGGGGATGGTTACCTCTACTGGTAATTTCATCAGCCTTGCTAACTTGTTATAGCGCCTGTTGCGGGTTATTCCACTTCCTGTTGCTTTTGCAGTTTGTAAGTGTCAGGTTCGCGTGATGGGACCTGACTCTGTTTCCTGTGGGAAAAGACTATCAGATGTTACTGCTTAAGGTGCAACTCGAGGTGCTTTTGAGAGGTCTGCCTTGTTCTTATCCATCTCTGATAAGGGGCTCCTTCTTATTGATAGAAGCATTTTACTGGACATGCAATAAGCTGCTCCAGCATCTGAAAAACAAATGTGGGAAATGAAAGGGGCCACTTTAAATGAGGACGGTTTGTACTCTGTCTGTAACAAACCTGTTCTTCCGAAGTCTCTTTTTAAAGATGCTGCTGTTGTGCCACATGGGCCTTGCTATGTGTCAACAGGAGGGCTGTTATTATTAATCTAGCAGCATTTTACAACTTATGAAATAAATAGTTATTTCAAGAACTTTTGTAAGGTCATGTACATGGATTTTATTGAATTGACACAAAGTGGACCTTACAAGTACTGTCTGGTCATGATTGATGCCTAAATGGATTGAAAGAGGTCCATCAAAGAAAAATGATGCCCTGACAGTAGCAAAAGCAATCTGCAAAAACATTATTGCAGTTCATGGGATCCCTAAAACCATTTGGTCAGATAATGGGACGATTAGAAGCAGACTGAGGAAGTATATGGAAGAAACCAAGAGACCCCTGGCCTGAGTGCCTGGACCTGGTTAACCTCTACATGAGAATTACCCCGACAGAAAAAGGGTTAACGCCATTTGATATTATATATGACAAGCCATACAGACTTCCATTGTTTTTGCCTGATTTAGACAAAGCTCAAGATGAGCTAACGTTGGCAGACTACATGAAGAGTTTTTAACACACAAAGTGGTTGGAGCAAATGATCTGCCTTCATTTTGTTCTGTGTTACAGGAAAACCAGTAAGTGAAACTAGAAGAATGGGTGTTCATCAAAGTCATTAAGAAAAAAGACTGGACCTGCCCGAAGTGGGAAGACCCTTATCAAGTGCTCCTGACTACAGCTGTGAAGGTCGCTGAGACACAGCTGGATACATCTCAGTCATTGTAAGCTGCAGAGAGTGCTAGACCCCTGATTTGGGCAGTGGTGAAGTCCTGTTACAAAGGGATCTGATCTTTTTAGAGGTCATTTGTCTCAACGCAGGTGAAGCACTCAACAACACCCTGTTCATCTTAGCTTCTGGGGGTTTTGGTGGCTCTGCAGTCTAGCAGCAATGGGATCTCCACATGCCAGGTGGATTCTCTGCTGTGTTGTGACTGTAGCATGTTGTATTTTATGGTGGTGTCTGTCTCCTCCAAATGGGACAGGGAGCTCCACCCTTCGCAAGATAAGAGAGTACCAGGAAAAGATTGACAACTGGCTTGTATCACACCTTAATCCACATGGCAGCCCAAACCTCTGGTATCAGTATCAGAAGATGCTTGATGATGAAAAGAATATAAGTGGCTGTTATGTTTGTCCTGTGATGCCTAAGTCTGTCTGCACGTCAGCCAGTTCTCCATGGAACCAACATGACCTGGAAACAATCATGCATGTTTTTCCAAGATGGTCTGGAAACATCTAACTATAGATGAAGACAACTATCACCACTCTACAATGCTTGTCACTGAGTGGCTGAGAACATTCTTCGACTGGAAATGTTTGACTACAGATTCAAGTCCTTTGTGAACCTCAAACTGGACATCCAGAAAGGAAGACAAAAAGAAATAGACGCAATGAAGATGATGACTCTACATCATAGATTTGTGCTGGACACACTCACAGTCGAACGAGGAGGAGTGTGTGTTATGGTTGGTACGATGTGTTGCACGTACATTCCTGGAGGAAGTAACACACACATTGATGAAAGTATGCAATCTCTTCAAATTCTTCAAAAGGCCATGTCACAAAATGGACCTGCCATGTCCTGGAACTGTTTCTCTTGGCTCATAAGTAGCCCATGGTGGTGTTGGATGCTGAAAATCCTAACACCTGATATTACTGGACTCATCCTGTTTTGTCTTCTTATTGCTGTCTGACCATGTCTTTATTCTATGATAACTAAAGCAAACATACAAGCTTTAATTCAGTACCAGATGCTTCAACAATGTGATGAAGAAGGAGACAAAGTCTGAGTTGTTTTTGTGGTAATAAACCTCAACTACATGATGCCGTTATTGAAAATGTGTACTGCAAGAGATAATGTGCTGATACCAATGTTGAGTTAACCCATATTCTTATGTTTTATTTTTTTTATTATAGTATAGTGTGTTGTTCTTTGCTTTATGCTTTAACCTTTTCCAACTCGTAAACAGGAGGGGAATGTTGGAGATTTTACGGTTTTACGATGTTTTGAAAAGGTCACAGGTCATGTCGCAGGACTGAGTGATCTAAATTTGCCCTGACTTGTCAAAACATTTCTGTCTTTATCTTAGACACCAGTTGATTTAGGACTAGTGTCTGTTGTTTATCCACAGGAGTGATTGTTTATTCCACTCTGACTTTATTATCTGACCCACACTTGTTTCCCTCCCTTGCTTCATCCAGATGGGAGGTGTCTTTGTGAATAAAAAGGCAATGCAGAGGTGAACACATCAGAATCGTCTCAACACCCTGGTTGGGGGCATTCTCCTTTGCAAAGCTCATTAAACCATACTCTGTGTCTGACTGATGGTCTTTTTGATAGTTATTTAACTTAGGGGTTTTAAAATATCCTGACAATAGTGCGTAACTTTTACATGTCCGTGAATGTCCGTTTCAGCCAAGCCACTATTAGAGGAGATGACACAATGCAGATTAAGCCAATCGTCTCCTCAGACATCTCACGGTATTTTTCAATATATATCATTTTTATTTTGCGTTTCGACCGGCGACATTCCCGCGCTGGCGCGCAGGAAATTACCTCTTTTACGTCACAACAAGAAGGGAGGGGGAGGACGAGCGGAGAGTCTCGTAGCAGGAGGCAGAGTGCAGGTAGAACGGGAAAGCGACATGGCGGAGAAGCCAAAGAAACGGCCAAGACACACTTATCTGGAAGTTCTTCCGAAGAGTCCATCTTTTTTCAACAGCTGTCCTTATTCAAACAGAATAAAAATGTTGTGGAATCGAGAATCACAGCGGCAGAGGGATAGCGGTTGGGGGAAGGGGTGTGGGGGGGGGGGGGACAGGTGGGCGTACGTCATATGGAAGCGCCAGCTTCATTGTTGTAATAACGCAAAATTCCGCTAGGGGGCGACAGAAGTTACGCACTATAGCTTTAAGTGGCATGTTGGTGTTTGTTTCTTTATGAGTTCGTTTTGGTTTTCCTGTCGGGATGTCTGTGGATTATTTGTTTGCCTCTGGTTTCTCCCATCGTCCTCCTCGTTCCTGTAAGTTTGTTTTTGCTGCCCTGTCAGCTCTTTATTTTAGTTATTAAATTTTAGGTTTCTATTACATTGTTTGGGGTGTTGCTCTTCTTCACTTGGGTCCAGCATTACAACCACTAAACCTAACATTATCTTTAGAGTTTTATTGTAATGAGTTTCCTGCAGTAGATACATTTATATTTTTATTTGATTTTATTTGATGACTGATACAAACTCAGTTAAAAAAGTGTTTCCATAAAAATCTGGTCAGTTTACAACAAAAAAAAAAACAACAACTGGATTTTGTAGTAACTGCTCCTAAACTACGGAACAATTTACCATCTCACGTAAGATTCTGCACAAGTTTGGAATTTTTAAATCCCTAGTCTGATGTTATTTGTATCATGCTTCTCCACCAAGGAGGTCTGTCTGTCTGTCTGTCTGTCTGTCTGTCTGTCTGTTAGAAGGATAACTCAAAAACTAAAGGATGGATTTTGATGAAATTTTCAGGAAAGGTCAGAAATGACCCAAGAAACAATCGATTAGATTTTGGGGGTGATCCGTCTGGATCCAGGAAATTTCTTTAAGGATATGGACATAGTACTTTCTACAATATGCCCACTTGGAGGAGGTCTGCACTCTCTGAGTGCTTTTCTAGTTTTTAGTATTGAATTTTAACCGTACAGCACTTTGGTCAACCATGTTGTTTTAAAGCATGCTTTATAAATAAATTTGACATTGACAAAAAAAAATCAGTGTAACACAGCTAAATATTAGAGACAGTATGAAAACTAAGGACAGGTTTGGTCATTTTCTTTACAAATGCAGTAATGAATGAATGAAAAAAAAGAGATTTCTCAAAAGTGTAGAATTTATTGTCAGTATGTCTCGTTACATTAAATAAATAATCAATCAAATCCAAATATCCTTTCTCTTTGTACTAACTTTATAAACAGTCTGCGTTTGACTTGGGATTAAACTTTATTTACAGTTTTCTTTCATTATAAACCAGCTGAGAAAATGAAACACTAGTGCTCAGAGTATAAACACAAAATAAATTAGTCATCATTAGTCTCTTGATGGTATAAGTACAAGAGTTAGATTAAAGCTGATATCTCTGATTTCAGATTGCCTAGCTTAGACTGTCAACTAAGTCACACAACTCTTAGCCCCTCCTGTCGGGTAGAATTCCTAAGCCACGCCCCCCCAGGTTTGGAAACACGCATAGCCCCAGAACACGACCGAGTGCAAGACACTGGTCTGCAGTTCATTCAAGTACCGTAACATGGTGGAATCACCGGTAAGTGAAAACAATATAACAACCTAACAACTGACATTAATTGTTACTTTGTCCTGAACCTGACGCGGAACCAGCCGGCGGCTGTTTCTCCTGCTGTCACATGGTAGAGCGGCGAACACTCCCAGCAGTGGTGTTCTGCGGTAATATGTCTCAGTTTTTTAGGAACACAGAAGCCAAATAAATGCAGAAGTCCGTATGACTGGAGAGACTGTCCAATCATTCCTTTTGGACCGAACCATTTGATTGGTTGATGTTTTTAGACAAATACGAGAGAACCACTTCATTTTTTTTTTTTTTTCGTTTTTTTTTTAATCTTCACAACATATTTTTCTCCATGCTGTGTTAAAATGTTTTTAATGGGTATGAAAAAAACATGTTAAGCTAATTTGTTATGCAAATTAAGTATAGCAGCTTTAAGAACAAGTACTCTTGTCTAGTTTTGTGCAGACAGTCCCTGAACACTTACAGCTCGCTGCAGCCAAGACTTTTACATAAAATGAGTTTTTATAGCACACTGTCTACATTATTAGTATCACTGCTGTTCCTGGAAATAATCATCTGTACAACTTCTTTGAAACTGAAATGCTCAGTTCTTTGAAAGCATGTTTGCACAAATTACTGAACCAAATGAACATCATACCCCCCCCCCCACACACACACACACCAACAGTGTGTAAAAAGATAAGAACCAAAGGCTATAAAGTGAGTAAACATTAACAAACTGATACAACAGATTTTTCATATTCTCAGCTGTATAGTGCTGTGATACGATTCAGTCAAACTGAACAAGAAAATAAGAGCACAAGCGTTCATCACTGTTTAGAAACTACTTCCTGTAAACCCAGCTTGATTGTTCACTCATCTCTCCACACCTGTTCTACACCTGCTAATCTGCCTCTCATCCATCAATCTAGTGATGTCCAGTCCTCCTCGAGGGCCTTTATCTTATATTTATGTTTCTTTGCTTCAGCACACTTGATCTGAAATGATGGGTGATGAAACAGTAACTTGAGAAAATGCTGAACAGGTAATTCAACCAGGATTCAGGTGTGCTGGAGCAGAGAGACAACATACAGGCTAGTGGTCCATGTGGACCAAGACTGGACACCACTACACTAATTACTCCTCCCTGCATAGACTTTTGTTTCTCTAGCTCATTTACAGAATCTGGTATTTCCTCGCTCCTTTCCTCAGCACTTTTATTCTTTATTAAAAGTTTTGTGTTCTCAGTTCCTCCTTTTGCCCAGTCTGTATTTTTGTTTCTATCAAATAGTCACTTGTGTTAATTACACATTAATGATCCATGTATAATCCATTCAAAAGGCCATCTGAAAGTCACAAAACCCCAAATCCACTTTTTCCTCTTTCTTTACAACTGATTCATTGTAGATTTCTAAAACACAGTTTACTTTGAAAATATTTTCAGGCGGTTTTCTTACATATTTTTGAGTTTTTATGGTTTAATGGAAAATAAGTAACACCATTGGACTCAAGTTTGTTACTTCATAGACTGCCACACACTGGCAGTATGTGTACAGTATATTCTTAAAATATTATAGGAATAATGTTATAATGACATTATATTCTACTGAGCAGACACAATTTCTTTTATAAAAGATGCTAAATAAGTTGAATATGGTATTATTTATTCAAATTTCGTTTTTATTTTCATAAAGATTCATTTTAAAAAAGGTACAAATCTGGAATGAGGATCATAATTTATGCATGAAAAGGTTAAAAAAAAGAAATTTAATTCTGAAGTGCTTAGAGAAATTGTTCAATTCATTCCTTTTCTTTAATTCAGATGAAGATCAAATATATGATACTGATTTGTATTTAAATGTTCTTTATAAAATAATATAATGATAAAAATATGTAATATTAACTTAGCAATGTTACAATAAAGGACATTTTTGAAGCTCATGTATTTTTCACAGCTTGTGTTTTTAGAGTTTCCTGTTGTTGCTACTTAACTTGGACTGCTGTGGTTTAACTGTGACCACAGATACTTTACTGGAATAAACAGTCTAAAAGCCCAGAGATCACACACTTCCTATTAAAACTTTATATAATAATTCATACAAACAAAATAAAACCCTGATGTGGTTTCCTAATTTATCTCTTTCCCCTAATAAAGCTGACAAATTTGGAGTTTTTAACTTTTTGAAAGTTTCAATCCAATTAGAATTGTTTGAGGTCAAATTTAACCTTTCATGTTCAAACGGCTCAAGGCCTTTGATAAATCTATACAAGCTTGACTCATGGAGAATAAATGAATTAGATATGTTCTCCATTTGTTCTTGAGATATTTGATGGAAGTCAGACCAACCAGTCCGACCTAACAGAGAGCTGTCCATGGTACTGGAACACCAAGTTTACCGCAACTTTCTCGCAGCTTCTCAAACCGGTTAAATCCAGTAAAACCCTCGTTCTCAAAGAATAATAAAAAAATCGGACTATTATTTATAATAACTGACCCTAAACCGTTCAGAAAATACAAAAGGGTTAATGCACTGTACAGTCCGAGGTTAGATAATTCTGGATTTGTGAGGGGTGAATATTAGTGTTATGGTCCCCAGCTGGTCGCATCATGTCAGAATACGCTGTTGTCAGTCAGTTTGGTGCGTTTCCCTCCGCGCTGACACAAACTCACAGCTGACATGAGACACAGTGCGTCACCGCGGAACATCATCAGCTCTTGTTTCCCCTCCATCCTTCGCATTCATTTATTTATTTCATTTATTTCTCCCCTGTCGTTTCTACGTTCCGTCTATCAGATCTTAGAGGCAGTTAGTGACTCGATCTCTTACCCCCCTCTTGGCTGGAGCGCTCGCTTTTCTCACTGGGGATCCATGTGTTGTTGAACCAGTTGATCTCCAACGCTGCCGCTGATCCTAAACGGAGAAGATAAACTGAGCATGCGTCGAGAAGGAGGGAAGGAGAGGGGTGCGCGGTGCGGGGGGGATCTATAAAACACATGAGGCTGATTGGAAGATTCAAATCTCAGTATTGTTCAGAGAGCTGAACCTGTCTACAATTGATTTTATTTGTTATATCTTCACAGCTGAGGTCCTCCTGCAAAATTCAACATATTCTAACCTTTTATCATCCATCCATCCATCCATCCATCCATCCATCCTTTTTTATTTATAACATTAAAGGTGAAATATAGATTATTTTCATACCTCCACGGGGTGTTTGGAGGGGTGTAGAATGAAAATACAGCATTTCCTTTAAAAATTATATTTGAAGTAAAATATAATAAAATCTTTATGTTGATGGGTACAATGTTGTCATTTTGTTTACATCCAGCCAATAGCGGGCAGAGTAGCGGGCACCATTGCGGGTTGCCTAATACGGTGAATAGTCTGTAATAGTGAGGCTGGTACAGTGGAGGGTGGCGGAGAAGCTGCTTCGGACCCCCGGAAACTTTGTTGTCCTTCTCAGGAGAGGAGGAGGAGAGGATCCAGAAAGGGGGTTTAGCTGCAAGCCTGGCACCCCAATGGCTCGAGTCTTTTTTTTTGTTGTTGTAGCTGCAGCAGCCGTGCACCAGATGTGGCTGTGGTATTCACATTCCACCTTTAACATGTTTGTCAGTTCATAATAAATCTGCATGTTCAGAGTGAGATATTCCTAAAAGAGGAGTTCCATACTGTTCTTTGTGCCTATCGCTGCCTTTTCTTTCTGTCCTGTATTGTGTCGTCCTTAGAAGTTATATTTAATGTTTAACTTGTGGTTCCACTGCGTGAAAATAAATCTCCTGAGCATCGCTGAATAGATGAATTATTTTCATGGATCAAAATTCAACTTACTGAGTCAGACCAGCTATTTTTGGTCCTCCTGAATTATATTATATCATCATTCTCTGGGTCTGATGGAGGAAAATGCATTAATAAAGCAGCGTTGCTAAAACCACCATTTATACAGCGTATTACAATTTTATTAACAAAAACATAAGCTAGCAAATTATTTTTAATGTCCATGCAAGATGTAAAGAAAAGAGCTGTTTTTTGTGTGTTTTGTCACTTCGAGTTTAAAATTGAGACCCATCTGAAGCTCATAGAAACACTATAAGTGTCAAACCTATTTGCACATGTTTCATTAAACAGACCTCTAATTCTTCTAAATGTTTTACTGAGACTGGAGCATGTCAGAAACACTTTAAAAGCGTAAGGAGAATTTAAATTAGAGGCTGTATTCAACCAGCTGTTAGTGGCTGATGATCAGAGAATGAAAAGTAAAGAAGCGCTGACGCTTTTGTTCCAGGAAAAAAAAAACGGCAGGCACTTTTCAAGGTTTGCTCCAGAGCAAAACAACCTTCTATGTGATAAACATCGAACATATACTAAAACATGTTCTGTAAATATTTGAGTGTTTTCAGAAGATGCATTATTTATGCAGTCTGTGAAAGGATAAGCAAAAAAAAAAAAAAAAAATCATCTCACATATTTATCCGATTGGCTCATGAAAATAACATTTTCTCTGAGGCAGAGTAAGTCTGTGTGTGAGTGTGTAGTGGTGGTGGATGGGGGGGGGGGGGGCGCTGGCGGGTTGTAGCGCTTGGAGCTTTTCATCCCTGCATATTTGTTATTTGGACACAGTATAAGAAGTCATAAAGGGCAGGATGAGACTATTTCCAAGGTGCCCTGGTGAGAGAAAGACATGAAAAACTGTCTGTCTGTATCATTCATCTCTCCCCACACACACACACACACACACACACACACACACACACACACACACACACCCCCACACCCACAAGTGTGTTTTGTTATCCTTATGGGGACCGTCCATTGACTTCCATTGATTTTAGTAAGTAGATTTATACCTAACCCAAACCCTTTTACTAACCTTAACCATTACTGATCTATAACTAACCCTAAGACTAACTAAAACTCTATTCACACCATACCTATAAACCTAACCCCTAACCCTAAAAAGGGGAGTCCCCCTCATGGGGACCAGGCTTCGGTCCCCACAAGAACCCTCGGACCCCAGAAAGATAGTAAAAGTCAGGAAACGGGTCCTCAGGAGGTCAGAAATACAAACCCACACACACACACACACACACACACACACACACACACACACACACACACACACACACACAAAGGTTCCTGTTTAACGAAGCTGTGCTCCACCAGAGAGAGGAAAAATTTCCATGGTTACGAGTCCAGCAAGGTCAGGCACATGAAGCAGGTGCAAGGTGTTGATTGGCTGACAGTAAATTACACTTTCTTTAAGACGATGTACAAACAGGATTTTTTTCTCCATCTTTTCAATTTAGAAACATGCTTTAAAGCATTTGACAGTAATTCAGCTGCAGGTCTTGGTGACTTATTACTTCCTTTATCCAGCTGCTGAGGGATTATTCTTTGGCGTGATAAATTATGCATTGTGCTTACCTGGAATCTTTAAAATAACTAGAGCATCAACCCACAACAGCCTATAAAACAACTGTCAATATCATGCAGCATCCGAGCAATCATGTCAGTTTGGTGTGTAAAGCTTTTCTGTTGTTGACTTGTCAAACAGAAATAGCAAAGAATTTTCTAAAGGCACAAGCTTTATGTTAGATGACTGAGACGGCAGAGCCAATATTTTCCTCTCTCCACCTGTCTAATCCTTTCTGAGGTGGCTGTGATGGTGACGACACGTTTGATAGGTTGGCACTGCAGTGTGAAGCTTCTAAAAGAGGTGACATTTTCTCCTTTACTTCTCTCAACCTGCTTTTATTCAACATGAAATACTAAATCTGAATGTGTTCAGTTATGATTAAAACTTAAAGAATGTGGAAACTCACTCGTTGAGCGCAGGTCTCCATCAAGGACATCAGTTCCTCCATCTTATAATTTACACCAAAACTAACAGTCTCACCTTTGTTGTATCAACATGATCATATTGATTGATCATGAAAATATCTTTAGTAATTGGATAGACATCAATCTGATTATTAATTTAACAGTTTTTCATGAAGGTCCCCTTTTCAGTAATGGTGGTTTTCTTCTGGATCGAGCTCCAGAACTTCTGAAAGAACATCGAATCTGTTACACACATCTGATTCCACTGAGTCTCGACTATATTTTGGTTTTTGTTGCAGGTCATTTGTTCTTGCAGTGAAAAAAAAAATTCAGTGGTTCTCTATTTTTTCTTTTCTGAATCATAGTATTAAACATTTTGTGACAATCCAAATCAATCCTTGGTATCATGTAGAACCTGTTGGGAACTCACCCTGTATTTTTTTTAAATGCAATATGTAAGAATTAGACCTTGTTGTCAAATCATTCATGTAGAAGAACAAAACCACTCACCCCCTCCCCTTCCTGATTTTTCTGCTGGGTTGCCAGTTCCAATGTTGATCTTCGCTTTGTTTCTCTTGTATTTGTTACATTTTTGTGAAAGATCTTGTGGTTTCTTAAAGAGGCCATTTCATACTAATTTCAGGACTTTGTGGTTATTTCTTAAGTATTAACCTGTAATATGAAACATTTTATATCTAAAAAACGTCAGGAAACACTGATTAACAGACCTTTCAATCTGCGTGAAGATTTTTCTGGCTTCGGGCTGCAACTCATTAATGTTCATTATTCAAATTTGCTGGACTCCAATTGGCTAACAAACTAGCCTATGAGAGCAAGGTATACTGTTTCCTGACCCGCTGCGCATGGTAACAGGACATGTTCTCTCTTCCTCTTTGTTACGTCTGATGGTAACAGCTTTTAGCCAGCAGCATGCTAGGCTTGGTTTCAACTGCGGGAACTGCTGAATACTAGCAAACAAAGGAGTTGTGACAAAACAGATACAGGCCGTTCGAACTCGGGTTTTATCGCCATTTGCGTAGTTTGAGAGATAAAAACTGAAAGAGAAGTTGTTGAACTGTTTTCACACCCAGTATGAAGGTAAGAACACCTGTGGAGCTAAAATATTCAACAGAAACCTCAGAAAAATCTTTTTTAATGGAATGACCTCTTTAAGTTTACTATAAGTTACCTGAGGACTGCTTGTTTTACTGACTTTCATTCCGTCCACAGCGCTGCTACTTTTTGCTGCTGGTCGTTGTCGAATTGCAGCTGCTGGTATTGAAGACTTGGCAACCTTGCAGGTTCCCATGTGATTCGCTATGGAACCAGGAAGTCTGGATGCAGAATAGTTATTGTAAACAATGATTCCATCTTTGAACAGCTTTTTTAAAGTGATAGAAACTAGCAAACACCCAGCCGACTGAGATCGAAATCTGTTACAATGTAACTTTACTTTCAACATCATTAGAACACTTGACTGTTGTGTGAGTACTTTACTGTAAAATTCTTATATATTTCACCTTTAACAAGCACCTGTTAAAAACAGTTCTATTTCACAATGGTTAAGAATCCTTAAAAATAATTCCTGGATCCAGACGATGATCCAGATCCCCCCAAAATCTACTCACTTCTTCATTGGACCATTTTTTATCTTTACTGAAAATATCATCAAAATCCATCCAGAACTTTTTTTTTTTTTGCTAACAGACAAACTAATAAACCCTGGTGAAGACATAACGTCCTGGTGGAGTTAAAAAACCAGCCTGCCTCATAACCTCATTCCATTTCTTGCAGAGAATCAGATGAGGAGATTGAATCCATCCAACAGGAACCTGTGTGGCACCGAAGCAGCTAACACCTTCAGGGCTGTTGTGAGTTAGAGGGAAATATGTTAGCTTGTAAATTATTAATAAAATGTAATGTCTTTTGGTCTGGGAACAAACTGAGAGTGAAAGAAGTTCCTGATCTGAACACAAGAGAACTAGATGAACTAAAGACAATCTCATTACTCACACTGTAGCAAACAACAGAGCATCAATTTACTTCCAATAAGTTATTTAACCAAGCACTTTAAAATGCCAATAATCACACATACTAGAAATGTCCCAATAGGGATTTTTTGTGTCCCTGATACAAATTTAAGTAATAAGTAAACCAGGTCTCAGTCTAATACTTGCATTATTTCAGTGATATGATAACACATATCATAGCTATCTTAAAGCTGTGAATATCCTAGCATGCGCTTGACACCTCTGTAGCTCAGCAGCACATTCCAGTAAAAACAACCTGTGTTTGTGTTGTTCCTCAAGATGTTTTCTTATCAGCTGGGAAAAAATATTTAATGTTATTATTCTTTTACTTCACACAACATGCGGAAAAATATAATGTAAACAGTCTTTGCAGGAATCTCTTATTAATTCCATAAGGTGAAGCATTTTCAAGCATGAACAGGGGCGTGTCCAGAGGGGTGGCCTGTGAGTCATGCTGCCCGCCCAAGCTGCGACAATCAAATTTAATAAACAATAATGATTTATGAATGTTCACCATTGGCTTTGTGATTTGACAGTTTTAGATTACTAGCCACTTAAATGATGACAAACAGTCTATATTTTGTAAAAAGTGCAAATGTTTTAAGGTTATGGACCATTTACATGAGCCACCCATTTCAAAACCTGTCCCCCCACCTGACCCCCCAACAAAGAATTTATAGACACGCCCCTAAACGTGAAGAACACTGGCAAAAACAATATTACAGCAAAATTCTGTCAAAATAAGAGGTATTAACCATGTTAGCAGCACCAATGTTTTATAATTTAATTATGTTTAATTAAGAAAACATAATTCAAATTTGTTCTGTATCCAAAATCAGGAAGAAGAAACAAATTCTGAAGTAACTGGAAGATTTAGCAAGGTTTTCTGAACACAACCCACATAGCCATTGTGCTTACACATGTGGCTCGATTAGGAAAATTAAACAGGTTTTTCACCAGTATTGGATTTATTGCTAAGCTACATTGTTACATCAAATAAGTTTTATTTTGTCATGGCTTAAAGGTGGTAAAGAGGATTTTTCTCTGAATGACAAGCTCAACAGCTGTTTGTTTTTTTTTCCAAGTAGTGCACATGCATTTTAGCCCCCCTCTTCCCCAAACGCCAGAAACGCCTCCATTAGAAATCTGCATAGGAGTCTCCCCTTGTTTGTTTACTATCAACATCACTGGAGTTTTTTCTGGAACTACTACAACTCTGTTTCTTGGAACATGTCGGGATCATCGATGGAAAATGACTGTTTATTGTTACTTTTAGCAGTACAAGTGTGATTGACAAGCTAGTAGCCAATAGATAACGAAACAGGTTTGTTATCTATTAGCTACTTTATTTCAAGCCCCACCAGGTCAATGATTTAGGAATATTATAACTTTTTCTTTTGGAAACCAGAAGTTCAAGATCACTACAAGTTCATAAAATGATTTTAAGGTACATTTGAAATCTAAATTTGCTATAAAATCCTCTTTACCACCTTTAAGTGATTTTTTTTCTTCACTCTGTATCAGAAGGATTGATAAATATTTTTAAAAAGTTTCACAAAAACGTTCTTACTGGTGAAAGTTGAAATATTTCTATTTGAAATGAACACAGGCTTTGATCATTTAATTGCGCTAAAGGCTCGATAACTCCGGTTTTCCCTTTCTTTTATGTTCTGGCTCACCTCCACTCAAATACAGAGCCGGGAATCATCTCTTTATCTAAAATTTCAGCATACCGTTTTAAAACCATCATTAAAACCTGTCTAAACTCTGTGTGGCTTTTTCAATCTAATTTTTAAATAAAAGCACTGCAGGGAAACAGTCAGCCATATGTGCACCCAGGCTGTTTTAAACCCTCAAATCTTTGTTTTAATCTCAACTGTGTGTACCTTGTGTGAACACACAGTTTAACAGAACGATAAATCCTCAGTAAAACACAAGTTTCTTCTTCTTCTTGATTGGATGTGAAGGAGAGTTGCTTCAGTGCTGCTGGCTGGGGGATCTTAGTGCAGAGTTCAGAAGGTCAGTAGATGCGTTTGTGGGTGCGGGTTCGGAGAATGGCTTCGTTACATCATGCGGAGCGTCAGATAATGGCACATCAACATGAATAATGCATTCCATGTTGACAGGAAGAGAGAAACACACACGGTCTAAATATTCTATAAGGAGAAGAATTCTTATAATAGAACAGTACTTTAGGAACTAATGGGCCGTCAGGTGTCACATCCAGTGATGAAGAGGCGGAGGAGTATGAGAATGTGTCAGTGTGTTTATGTCACTGTGCTGATGGTTACCTGCATGACCGTTCTACTCATTTGGCCTCAAAATGGGATGTTTAAGAATTTTACCATATATGTTCTTGCTCATCAGGAAAAAAAGACATTTAAAAAATCATAAGTACTACATGTACTCATGATACTTAAAGGAAATCCATATGAAGCCTGTCTCCAGTAATCCACATTTCCCCATGACTTTGACGGCGTCTTTTACTTTCAAAACTTTGAGTTTAAATATGTTGTTTGAGGTCAGTGGGAGAAAATTTGTTTAAAAATGTAGAGCAAGGTTGAAAGTACAGTAATGATAAACCATCCCAAAGTTTTTTGTCTTTGCTTACAGTTGTTGTTTGGACCAGCTGTCATTGTCATGAGGCCAGACCCAAAAGTTGAAAGAATCCAAACTTCAGTTTAAATGCAAAGTTTATTTATAGAAGACACAAAAGAACATTGCTGTTTGCTTATATCTGGAAGCAGATCTGGAATAGATATGAAAAGGGGAATTAATTGCTGATATGGATTAATATGGGATGAGAGGGATGGACACAATGAAGGCAAGACCGGCCCTGAACTGCATGGTGCCCTAGGCGAAAAAGGATTTTGGCACCCCCTACTGCCCAGAACAACTTAACTCAATAACTGGATTACGTTGCAAAACATTTTTATTCATAATAAAATGAACATTAGAGATGGATATTTAATTATTACTTATGTTGCTCTTTACATGAGATGAATGGTGTGTCCAACAGTTTGTCCAAAAAAAATAAAAAATAAAAAATTGGCGCCCCCTCCAGCAGAGGGCGCCCTAGGCAATTGCCTAGTCTGCCTAGTCCCAGAGCCGGCCCTGAATGAAGGTATCTTACTTTGCATGGAGCAGAGATGAACATGGGGAGGAGAGGAGTCCACAAGACCGAGTTGGCAGATTCTAAGTTCTGGTCGAAGAGTTCCAGCAGTCACCACATGGAGAGCAGAATGGCATGAGATTAGCTAGGTGGTAATCTTTATCCACATGAACAACAAAAACACATAAGCTTAAGGTTCCTATAACGAGGACAGTTTTAGACAAAACTTTGCTGAGTTAAGAAAAAAACCACTTGAGACCTAAATCACCAAGGGGTTTCAACGAACCGATGCTAAGTGGCAAAGGTCCGGTGTAAGTAACCAACATTTCCTGATGAGAAAATGGGCTCAAGTGTGACTGCTGGAGACTGGCATCAAGGCTCCACCTCAGGGCAGAGACAAACTGAACTGGACCTGCCCCCTGGCAACCTGCAGAAAAAAGAAAAAATACCAAGCACAGTGGGGGAGGAGAACATGGAGAAACTAAAAGGAGGAAAGGGATTCAATTAAAATAGAGATAAACAAAAAATGGCTGAACAGAGCCCAGACTCATCACAGTCATAAAAAACATCTTAATTCTGCGCATGGAAAGCCATACATGGGCAGAATTTACCGTTATGTGCATACAAACAAACAAAAAGAAACAGAGATGAACCCAAATCAATCCATGATCTAAACCCACTTGTTCCTGTCCAGGACGGCAGGGAACAGGCTGAAGCACATGTATGCACCAGCACACTGACCATGTACATCCAGGTTCTATATGATCCATGTTGAGTATGTTCTGCCACTTTGTTAAAGATGATACAGTATACCAGGTTTCAAATTGCTAGCTTAGAATGTCAACAAATGTAAACAAAGTCACAGAACTCTCAGCCCCTCCCGTCGGGTAGAATTCCTAGGCCACGCCCCCCCCCAGGTTTGGAAACACACGTAGCCCCAGAAGACGACCGAGTGCAAGACACTGGTCCGCAGTTCATTCAAGTACCGTAACATGGTGGAATCACCGGTAAGTGAAAACAATATAACAACAAACAACTGACATTAATTGTTACTTTGTCCTGAACCTGACGCGGAACCAGCCGGCGGCTGTTTCTCCTGCTGTGACATGGTAGAGCGGTGAACACTCCCAGCAGTGGTGTGCTGCGGTAATATGTCTCAGTTTTTTAGGAGCACAGAAGCCAAATAAATGCGGACGTTCATATGGCTGGAGAGACTGTCCAATCATTCCTTTCAGTCCGAACCATTTGATCGGTTGATGTTTTTAGGCAAATACGGGAGAACCACTTAATTTTTTTTGTCTTTTTTTTTTAATCTTCACAACATATTTTTCTCCATGCTGTGTTAAAACGTTTTTAATGGGTATGAAAAAAAACATGTTAAGCTAATTTGTTATGCAAATTAAGTATAGCTGCTTTAATTGAACCACTCCAATTGAATACTACAGTATATTAGTAGAAACAGAATCCCGGCCATGTGAGACACCAAATTATGAAGTAATACTGCCCTCTTCATGTGCAGCACCACAGCCAGGTTGTTTTTATATTATCGTAGCACTAAGATAACCTAGATAACAGAGCAATGGGATCGGGACTTTGATGAGCCCACAGTCTGTAAGAGCCTTTCAAAAAGAATTTAAATGGGAGATTTGAGATCTGTCAGCAGGCTGGTCATAAACCAGAAGAGACTGAGTTGTTTGTGGACAGAATTTAAAGCCATTGCTGGTGAATAACATTGATATTACATAATATCACAGCAGGAGCAAAGGTCAGTGTGAAGGAACTGTGGACAAAGAACTAGAACAAGGAACACCCCAACCTTTCTCCTGATTTTCAGCAGGATGAAAGGTAAAATAACCGGTTTTAAAGCCCGTGTAAAGTAACAACAAATGTGTGTTCTGAGTTTGTCACTGCACAGGAATATTAGTTATTAGTCATCCAGCCAAATTTGAATGATTAAAAACACTGTGAAGCATATGAAATTTGGTTACAAATTAATGAAAAAAGGATGAGTTTTCTCTGCTCTGAGACGCTGGGGGCGTGTCCGCTGCAGGCGCTGAAACCTGTCTGTCTCATCCTCTAGCAGCACCTCCTTCTCTTCCCCACATCACTGCATTTCCTCCGTTTCTGAGTTCCGACTGGTTCGTTAAGTTTGAGGTTCTACCCACATGTAAAACTGCGCATCGCTGCTTTTTGAGGAGTTGAAATATTTCCACACAACCGCAATGCTTCAGACTTGTTGATCAGTGAAGGAGCGGAATGTGCTGCTACGCCATTCTGAGCTTTGTTTAGCATATGAAGGCAGCAGGTGGCAGAAGTAGCTCCTACCTATCATGCTGGTTTAGTTACTGTCTACTGTGGGGCTCCTCTGCACAAAATCGACCCAAAGCTTTTTCAGACTGTCATCCCTCGGATGAAGGAGCGGGAAAACCACTGAAGCTACCGCACTGTACGGTTTTATATGACGAGAGCAGCAGGGGGCGGGGTTATCCTGAAGGGCAGCCGCGTGACGACACGCAGCTGCCCTTTTAGACCCGCCCATAAAATCCTGAAACAGAAAACTCTTGAAACGCAATTTGAAGGCTAGCTCCACAATTCAGTTTTTAACTGTTGGGAGGTTTTTCACATGTTTAGAACAACATTTATTATGTTTATAATGTGGTTAGAAGAAAATAGCAGAATTCCCTTTACACGGTCTTTAATCAGCTGGCATTTGCATCCAAGTGTATTCTGGACTGAAGAACTCTCTGTATCTTGATTTTTCTTCATTTTCTTCTATTTGTCACTTTTTCTTCATTGTCCTCCTTGTTTATATTTGCAAGTAATTTTCTTTCTTCGGTTACTGATGGAGACCTTTACATGCTCCTGCTGGGTCCCACCTGCAAGCTCTCCTATCATTACTATGTCAACAAAGCTTTATGTTATAACAATGTGTATTAAAGAAAACTTGATTGTTGTTTTTTATTTTATTTTGGTTCTGTGGGGCTGAATTTGAGTCAAAAATAGAAGCTAAATTGAGGACTTTCATTCAAGATCTATTCCACAGTTATTTATTTTGTAGTTTTTGTTTTATTTTGAAAAAACTAGCCGAGGCAGAGCTGCATAAGCTGATGCACTTGTTTTCCACCAGCTCCTGGAAAGTTCATCAGTTAAACACGCTCTTATATGTTTGAGTTATGCTGGTTGTGCACGGTGGCTTCAACAAAACTGTTTGGTTAAATTATCACTGTGGAAAAAAAAAAAATGGAGGGAGAACCAAATGTGCAAAGAAACAGAATCATTGACAAAAAAAAATGCTGAAAGGTTCTGCTGTGCTAAATATGGACTCCAAATTCTTTTTTTATCACTTTCAAGAAACCAGCAATCGAGAACTGACTGATGACATTTTTTTTTTGCTTCAATCTTTTAAGTTGAAAAAAAAATAGACACAAATAGGCGAATGCTGACATTTCTGCTTATTATGATTGGTGTAGTCATGGAGATGATTTGAAGTAAGTGTAAATGGATCATTATCATTTTCTGTCATGTTTGAGCTCAAGGAGGGAAAATGTTTTACATACACTTTTAGATGAAGCGATAAAACCACAAAGCTTCTCCTCATCCGTCTCCACGAGAGAATCCGTTTCATCAACCTTCTACTAATATCCTAAAGACAAATCCACTCTCATATCCATGTTATCCATCGATGTATCCGTCTGTCTGTTGAAATAGTGTTAATTTATGAACCCAGATCACGTCATCTCTTTCATCTCAGACAGACTGACCCACTTCTTTTCCTCTGCCTGGAAAACAGACTGTGCCTGGAGGGGGGGGAGGCGGCTACAACATAAGGCCGCTGCAGAGCTGACTGCTTCCGGAGTCCATCTCGAAGGTCCTCTCTGCCTCCCCATTTTCCCTCAAGTCATTACAGCAGATAGCAGACAGCGTGTGAATGGATGGGTTTCATTCCAAAGCGCCGCTTGGATTTGTCTGATCATTCAAGGTCATATTGAGCAGATCAATAAGACTACACTGATGTATCGGAGGGAGGAGAGTAATGTGTCTGTGTGTGTGTACTTGGGAGGCCCAGATGGACGCACACCTGAACCAGGGTCAGTTTCCAGTCTTCACTTCCTGAAGCTGACACTAGATGTCAGTAGAACGCAGCACAGAGCTCAATGAGTTCATCAGTTTAAGTTATTTATTATATTTTAGAAGTCAACATACATTTTCAATCCATATATTTAATTTATTCTGTGTAACTGATCCATGTAAAACATGAATACATAGTGATGTAATGAAAGAAGAACAAACCAGTGGGGTGTCTTCTCACCTGATTAGACAGAATGTTTCCTGGATACACTAAAATTAGACCTCTAATATATGTGGTCTGATTATTCAAAAGGTCAACCTCATTCCTTTAATTTGCAATCAAACAGACTGAGTTTAAACTTTAAAGCTTTACTGTTGCAAGTGTTCTTATTGTGGAACAAGTGCATAAAGTAGCACGCAAAAGCACATTTAGAAAAATTCAATTATTTATACTTTCCATCTTATCAACATGAAATTTTCATCAAAAAAATGTTCCTGCTGTCAGACTGTAAGACATCAACGTCCCCAAATCCAGAAACATCAGTTTGAGTGTAATAATATTACAGGTGTGGAATCTCATCATGTAGGAATAAGGGATCATTATCATATCAGTAAATCCATTTATCATTGATATAATTAGATAGCTGACTGTACTGTATGTCATTCCAAACTGGCACACATAAATTCTATCCTACAGCCCCTCTCCACCCCGATCCCCAAGAAGTCATTAATGTTTCCCAGTGTAATATTATCACACGGCTACATTCCTCTCCTCTATCTAATCTAATTTATCAGTCTAATAGGTCATAATTAATTGCTCCATTATTAATCGAGTGATGTCATACCTTCAAGCCTGGGGGTGAAATGAACTGTCTGTCACCGGCAATGCTGGCTTTTCAGAGCGCTTCCCCATCGTGTGTGTGTGTGTGTGTGTGTGCTGCAAGTTGCCATGGAGGTTTGAGTTTTTGGCTGATGGAGGAGCTCAACGGTGTCAAAATCTCATCAGAACTCAACCATTTACAGATCAGATCTATCACTGTTCTGTGAGTGTGTGTGATTACTGCCGATTACTTTGGGTCAAAAGGTTCAAACATCATTGAGGAGGATATTACACCACAGTGGGACATGAATATTTAACTGTCTCATTCTGGTGATGCGCTCTCTTTGGCTAACTTGAGCCAAAGGAGATGATGATTAGCCTTGCAGACAGGGCTAATGACCTGGGATGGATTAGACTGGATGGCCACTGAATATGGCAGTGACATGGAGTAGACTGACTTACTCTTGCTGTATCCAAGAAGGCAGACTATTATTTAGACTATATTTTCTCTTGATTTAACCTTTAGAGATCCACTCTGATCATCTTTTGAGCTATTTTAAAGCGTCTCAGTGTCTTTAAATTATGATTATGGCATTTTTGCCTAAAAACACAAAACTTGTGCTGTTTTCTAGGAAGTAGTTTCTGCATAGCGGCAGTAGCTCATTAGCAATTCACCTCTGTGGGCGGAAGCGTTGGTCTGGAGGATGCGCCAGCCCCTCCCTGTTGCTGAGAGCTCTCTGTTAATGCTAGTGCTAGGAGCTTGTGGTCTGCCGTAGTACCTTTTCTATGTCACAAATGCACCTTTTTTTTTTACCATTTTTTGCTTCTGCTTAACCTTGTGCTGCAAGATGGATTCTGGCGAGATTTTGAGTAAGGTAAGAACTTTGTGTATTTCTTGATGGTAAAGATGTGTTTCGCTTTTCTTAGTGGTAACGATGTGTGTGTTTTACTCCCGAATGGCTTTGAACGAGCTTGATTTACTGTGATTGGCTAAAGACAAATCATCAAAGGCAGACGCTTGCTGGCTTGTCCTCCAATCAGCTTAAAATATTATATCAGATGTCCCTCCCTTTTAGAGACGGTTTCAAATAGAGGGTTCCAGATGTATTTGTGTCCCCAACTTGACAAGAGGTGGGGCTACACATAGATCTGGCAGAACCAGGTTTGCTCCTGCTACTGATTTACAACAATTTGAATGCAGACATATTCAAAAATGCAATTTTGAGCTTGATTTTCTTAAGATATGTCCCCTAGCATCTCTGTTTATGCTAGCGCTACAGGGCAGGAGCTTTCTTTTAAACCACATTTTTGCATCTGCTACTGATTCACAGGGATTTGAATGCAGAAATATTCAGAAATGCAATTTTGAGCTCAATTTTCTTACGATACGACCGCTAGCGTCAGAAAAATACCACAAGAACATGTTAACAACATGAGAAACACGATTTTCATTGGAGCGGGTCTTTAAGGGCATTTGCCACAGACTGCGAATAATAGAATGCAAAATTTGACAGTGTTGCAAATCCAGTTTTCAACTGTATAATTGCATGTCACACAAACTCTGTGATACCTGACTTTCCAAGTAAATCAAATGTTGAAAATGTTTTTTGTTTACTACAGCGTTGCATCAGTCTTTTAGAAAAACACTCCTGGAAACTAGAGTCGCTGAATTGACATGTTGTGCTTGACATAAGATTTCAGCTGCTCAAACATTCAGTGCTTCCTTTGTAGGTTCTGTTAATAAATAATGTGCCAAAGTTGTTTAAACGGCTGATGAATCGGGACAGCAAGCGGGTCTGTTTAGGCCAGTTTAGCACCTGTACTCTTACCACAGATTCATGATCTTCAGTTATTTGCCTTCAATACAGAGTTTCCATTAAATTACAGTAAGTGTTGTGAAGGATTAAATTCATTATTTTATTTGTATTTTATG
This sequence comes from Pachypanchax playfairii, assembly GCA_006937955.1. Taxonomy (NCBI): domain Eukaryota; kingdom Metazoa; phylum Chordata; class Actinopteri; order Cyprinodontiformes; family Aplocheilidae; genus Pachypanchax; species Pachypanchax playfairii. The sequence continues at coordinate 477,706 of SSNP01000244.1, read as the reverse complement.
AGGTTAAAGAGGTCCTAAACTGTTTTTCTGAGGTTTCTGTTGAATATTTTAGCTCCACAGGTGTTCTTACCTTCATAGTGGGTGTGAAAACAGGTCAACAACTTCTTTTTCAGTTTTTATCTCTCAAACTACACAGGTGGTGATAAAACCCAAGTTCGAACGGCCTGTATCTGTTTCATCACAACTCCTTTGCTTGTTAGTATTCATCAGCTCCCGCAGTTGAAACCACGCCTAGCATGCTGCTGGCTAAAAGCTGTAGCATAAGACGTAGCAAACAGAAAGAGAGAACATGTCCTGTTGCCATGAGCAGCGGGGCAGGAAACAGTATACCTTGCTCTCATAGGCTAGTTTGTTAGCCAATCTGAGTCCAGCAAATTCAAACAATGAATATTAATGAGTTGCAGCCCGAAGCCGGACAAATCTTCACACAGATAGATGGGCACAGTTAAAGAAATCTGCAAATCACAACATGTTATTAAAACATAGTAAATTGTGAACAAAGCCTTTTAAGTCCTCCACTATATTTGCCACATGCTTGAACACGTCACAAAAAGGTTAACGTTAATAACAGCTTATAGTGCATTTGTAAACACAGTATGTGTGGAAAGGTTTAAGGTTTAAGACGCATTGACTTTTAATTTTTCATCTCTCAAACAGAGCTGCCACCTTTTAGAAACATCTTCAGTGAAAAAATAAACAGATGGACTGGCTTGAAAGTGGAGTGGAGTGAACCCGAAACAACAGAGTCAAGGACTACAGAGATCTAAGGGAGAGAAGCGTTAGTGACATCTCAAGTACAGCTATCTATCTATCTGTCTGTCTAAAAAAGTATAGCTGTCTAACATCAGGATTGCCATTTTAAAGGTTCTGTATCCTGTTATTTTGCAGCTTTCAGCATATGATAAAATTCTTCAACCAGGAATTAAAACGGTCAGTTTACCAAAAATCCCATCTCTACTCCAGGCCCCCTCCTCATGAGTGCTGCCTCTCGAGCTGCCTGAATAAAATGGTGGATAAAGTCTGTAACTCTCACAGCTAAATGCATATTTTCACCGAGACATATTTAGAAAGTAAAATACTACAAAAGGTGGTGTTTAGTGTCTTGCTTCAGACTCTCGCAGCTCAGGGAGTGTGTGTTTAATTTGCAGGGGCAGCACAGACACGCCGGGCAGGTCCTGGTGTAACATTGTTACATCACTATGTTACAGTCAGTCATTTTTCAGGAGAGAGTGGAGCAGCTGCTGAGGAGGATTACAGAGAAATGTGTAGATTAAGCCAAAAACCATTCTGGGAATGTTTTTTAATAAGGAAATAACATCACAACATGATTAAAAGCTCAAAAAAGATGATTTTGCATGATACAGGACTTTTACAACCATCACCTAGTATAGAGAGATTTAACAGCTGGTATTGTTTTGAGTTGGAGTCAAATAAAATGAACTAAACTGATTTGAATTGTAACCATATTTACTTTGTCTTCTTTTTCTCAGAAGTTCAGACTGATGTTGGTTGATATGTGGACAGCACAAATGCATATTGTAACCAGTTAGTCTTTGCTAGCACTGGGTTACACACAACCATCTGGTCTTTTGTTTTCTACAGCTCTGTAATCCTTCTCATTGTGTGTGTGCGTTTGTAAAAGTTCCGTGCATGTTATCACTGGCCTGCATGCATGCTTGTATATCAAGAGTGTGTTCAGGCAGCCAAACATCCATTTGGATGATGAGTGTTGCCAAGCTGAGGTGGAGGTCATTTCTGCACAGATGAAACACTGTGCAGCTTCCATAGCTAGAATAAAAACACATAAAACAATGTCATCATTTAGTACAAAAAACACAACTAAGGGTTTAATGATCGGGGTGAGTGAAGATTCACATTATGTAATGTGAGTATTTGATTTAGTATAAATTCACTGTATTTACTTTTCCTTCTCAGACAGTCTGGCTCTCAGTCTCAGCTTAATATGACAGACAGAAGATATTTCCTCATCTAATTTCACGCAGAGTTGGCGGACGAAGCTGTGTTTCTTCTTTCTTTTTTCATTCTTTTTTTTTACTGTGTGGGGCCAAAGATGCTCAGTCCCCACTGAGCATTTCTGCTTTCATCCTTGGATGTGATCAATAATAGATGGAACTCCCACAGCCTGACATGCAGGGACTGCCTGGAAAAAACTTGGAAAACCATCCGCAATTCTGCTAGCCCTGGAGCGCAGTGTGGGAGACAGGCCCGTGCTTAGCCGCCAATTAGCACCAACGTTTTACAGCCACTCGCTGGGTAAGACTGTTTGCAGGCAGGCTCAAAGACCCACACATACACACACAGGCAGACACCTCTGGAGAGTCGCTGACCTACTCCCCTAACCACTTTATTGATCTGTGGGCCAAAGATGTGAAAGCCTATTGAGGTCATCATTAATGATTCATCATATCCAGAAAATGTCAAATGTGGCTTGGGAGCGTAAACATGAATGTGTCAGATGTTATGAACTCATAAACATGTGAAAGCTTTGAAGAAATCATCCATGCACCTATATGAATGATACATGTGAGTGAGAAGAGGATACTGAGCATAGAGCTGACTCTTCGATGGGGTGATGCAACTATTTCATCGGGATTTGCCGTGATGCTTTGCTTCACTTTTCTCAGGACACCCACAAAGAGCCGTATGTTTTTCTGAATAATCATCTATTTGGCCCGGTTTCTGTCTTGTGTGTTAGCCTCCAGCACTGAACAGTGGATTCACTGGGAGAACTGTACAAACTCTATTCTCTCTTAAGCATGAGGTTTATGTTTTGCTTTTAGTCCATGCAGTTGTCCTTTGATAAATATTGTAGAAGACACGTGCACAGGCCAAAACATGTGCAGTAAATATATACAATGCATTAGCTTTTCCACTGAGAACCACACTCATGCTATTCCCATGGGAAAGATTGGATGTAGAGCAGCAGGAACATGCAAAGTCATGCACTTTAATGTAGATTGTCAGGCTTTCTGCACCATCACACATACACCATAGATTCCTCTTCTTTATGACTTTGAGTGTGATGAGTACCTGTGGATCTTGGAATAATATAATAAACTTCACGGTTGTTTTCTCATTGGAATACTTGCAGAAGTTATGCTCTCTAATTTGAAGGCCTCCCTGCAGTTTCCAACAGAAAGGGGCTCACAGGTCCAGTACAGAGGTCCATTCAAGGAGTCAAGACTTAAATTTTATGAGTCGGGTTAGGAACAGACCGGCCTTGTGTAAGGGGCCCAGAAAAGACCAGAGCCGAGGTCATAAATCTGAATCTATGAAGGGAAATTGCTCAGGTCTAAAAATTAGAGACATTGATTGCGTTGTGTATTTTACTTGCTACCTTATGTCTGTCATAGATATACCATTCCACATGAAGTCACTATTTACATCAAGATCACAATTTCTTCATTTGAAACAAAAGCCACATTCAGTTTAAATATATTATATGATATTAACTAATGTTTTAGCTATTTTGAAGAATGTTTCTGTGTAAAAGTTAAAAATATTGACTATCTCACCTTCTGGATCCAACAAGACTGATGAGTTAACGGCTAGTCACAACACAGCCAAAGGCAGAGTGGCCACGATGTTTCATATCTAGCCATACTGTTTCATCCCCTATTGCATTGCATAATCTAATAATACAATGTAATGTATCATAACCAGCTGTTATAAGAAGCTCATGACAGATCATAAAGATCAGTACTCCACATTTACATGTTTTTTATAACCAACTCATATCCTGTGATACTTACTGCTGACACTTTGATAACCTACGTATGTAAAATCTAACATAATTTAAAATAGCTCTGCATTCTAACTGTTTATAGTCCCAAGTTGTTACTGTATTAAAACTTTGGTTGTAACCACTCAGTAATATAAGTGAAGGTGATATAACTCATAGTACTGGACTTTCCAACCACTGGCCTATGGACAGCCAATCATGAATATCAACAACAAAAACTAATAAAAAAAAAAAACAAATAAACTGTGTAGCTGCACATTTTCTTGGTGTAACAATGTCAAGTGGAAAGAAGCTTATTTGACATGTTCCAAACATTAGCCTGAGCTTGTGTGAGACTGGACCACCGTTATCCAGGCTGGTGTCACCCGTTTCACTGGAACATGTTTGTAATGTCACCCACTGTTTCCCATTATTCCTGAATGTGACCATCTAGTTACAGGGAAACAAGCGCAGGCATCTGAATTCTTCTGTCATATTAGCGAGGAACATAGCTGGGATTCATGTGAGAAAAATAAGTTCTGTTTATAGACCAACAAGCACAAGTTAAGAGTCATGAAGATGACATAAATGTACTTAAAGTGATCGGGGAATCGCTTTGGGAATCAGACTGCCATATGCTACATACAATGCTTTTCTAAGGATTGTGCTTGTTTTAAAACTGAATTAGTTCCACTGATGTACTTTTACAAAATTCTGTTTGTGTTGTGATGCTGAGAGCAGAAGGTTAGCTCCTGGTATGACTTACATACTGCCAAATTTAAGCCTTTTCCCTTTATGTTTCACCGATCACTATTGTTCACGCCTGCTTGCATCCATGGAAACCCTCAAACTAGAGTCTGTTCAACATAACAAAGCCGTGTCCAACTCCTGGTGACCACAATATTGGATATAAATTACTCAAAGCTCAAACAGACAGTGACAGTTTCCTTTTAATTTTCACAATTTTTCTGCCTCACACTGCATGTGAGATCTTATTAGACCAGTCCTTTTTTCCACCTGAACAATGACTATAGCAGTTAATTATCTGTCGGATCCATACCATACTGGGGAATAAATGAACTCCATGTTCCATACATGGCACTTATGTTCTTTCTATATGGGCAGAAAAAGGTACAGTGATGAGACTGGCCAATGTAATGAGTTTATGAATGAGTTATGGCCATGCTTTGGACAGGATTCATCATTTCTAAATCAGCTTTATGACTCTTGACAAATTTTGCAACTAATTTTGGAGGTAATCTAATGGTCGGCTCCTCAGCCAAGTGTCGTCATTGTCTCAGATTCCTGTATTGCTACTTACAATCTTGATATCATTTCATGGGCTAGATACATTCAAAAGCTTCCTTGATCTAGCCTCGTAATGATTCAAGCACATCTGCAAGGGGTAAAATAAAGCAACTATACAGGGGTTTAAACACTATTTTGAAAATATTTAGCCTATTTAGTGCTACTGCGGAATAAAGTAAAAGCAATGTGTACATTTTTATTTCTAGCACTTTGATTTTTAGACCAACAGATGAAATGCAAACTACTGTTTACTCTTTTGAGAAACAACATGTGTGGACACGTCTTTTTTCTCACACCTTATTCATCTTATTCTATCGTCCCTCTGTAGTTTTCTGAGTTATGTTTATGTCCGGTCTGTCTGGAACAAGCTGCTTGATTGCTAATTGAGTTTTTTATTTTAGTATTGTAAAATTGACAATTTTAACAGGCTCTGTTAAACTCTGTGGGTTCTATGCTGCCAGCTCTTGCCGTGTTTAATAAGATTACATTTGATTTCCTGTTAGCAGCATACATTGAGCTAGCATGAGCAGAGTGTACAGGGGGGACACTTACTGTATTCATGCCCCTAAAGGACTCTGTTAGCACTGCTTTCAGTTCTACTGGTGAATGCAGTTATAGACCTGTCCTGCCCATAAACTAAAAAAAAAAAAGAAACCTGAGGCTAAAATCATATAAATTATTAAAATGCCAATTTTGAGGAGTTAAAACAGTTAACAAACACACAGAACAAGAACAAATAATTCTCCAAGCTAAGCAATTGACCTTTCGCCAGCCCCTCCCCAAAAAGGCTATTGTCCTATCACACATCATAGCAATTGTTACTATGCGAGTAGTTCCGGCAAACACTGACTCCAAGCAGGACAGTCCCATGTTATTTCTAAATCGGACACTGGATATCCTGATCTGGATGGAGTTTTGTTCTTTTCATTTCTAAAGCCGAAAACACAACGTGAGCGGTGCCTAAAATGGATTAAACAGTGTGGACAGCCCCCACTTCAGTTAAATGTGTCGGGAAATTACGAAGCATGAGTACGTCTGCTCAAAGGTAAGGCTAACAGCTAGCTACTTACCGTGTTGTCTAGATCTACTAACTGGAGGCAAGAACACAAATCGGACCAAAGTTATGATTACCATGGATATCATTGTCAGAACGTTAACCTACTCTCTAAACTAAGTTTAACGAGCCCTTTAGCTTTAGCCAACATTAGCTAACATGTGAGCTAACGTTAGCTGCTGTTGTTGTCGGCTGTTGTTGTGTTGTGTTGACGTAGTGTCTCTCACTTTATTTTTCATCAGTTTACAACAAAGTCAAACATATATTGTTTTTATTTTTTATAAAGCATTTTATGAACGGAGAACCTACCTCTGAGATTTAGCTTCAGACCGGCCGGTGTAAGCATTAGCCTTGATAGCAGTTGTATCTCCTTCATTGCATGTCTTTTTATTCTGAATATATCCCTCCACTGCAAACTGTAATCCCCTCCTGCGTCGATCTAGATTATGTTGCGGAGGTATTGATCCAAATAAAGTTCACTGTCTGAAAAAAAGTCCCATACGAGTGCATTTCTTGTAAAACCAAAAGTCACTGAAAGTGTTTCCTGTTTGGTGGATGTTCAACCAGGACGTGTGCAGCCCACTCAAACATAAATTTACCATTTTTGTGATATTTAAACGCGATCCGACTGAAAGCTCGCTGATTTCTTCCAACAAGATTTAACTTCGCAGGACGAGTGGCGGGCGTAGCAACAGTAACTAAGGGGGCGGGGCTCAGCGAAAGGTCAATTACAGATTTTACATTTTTAGGTAACATTTTTGAGAGTGAATAATTTTATTTTGGAAAGGTGCGGCCTCACCTGCCCCTGTGAACTGGCTGCTCCTGTAATCTAATGTTGTTGAACCACGATTTATGCCAACATGAAACATTCATGCTAAACAATGGGCATGCAGTCATGTGCAACACAACCATACAAAATCTAAGAGGTTTTTCGTTTCAATTGGATCTTAAATGCATGAGTGGTTGTACAATATTCTGGCCTGAAATACTACAGTAGCCTGAGTTGTGGGGTAGTGTATGTGTGAGTCCTGCATCATTGGTTTTAAATACGCCAGCTATCATTTTGCTGCGCTGGTGTTTATTTAAATAGATTTGGCTTGCTTTGGCAGTAAAAGGAGAGGAAATAAAACACTAAAAGCAAGTGAATTACCAGCAATAAAGCCATGAGCCACAATAAAGCCGCTGGAGGGGCTGATGCTAGGTGGGCCAAACTAGGCCACACAGGACAACTAAATCCCCCAAGCTTGCCTCTAACAACAGCCCAAATTCTTGCTAATTGTCTCCTCTTGTCATCCCTGTTTACTCAAGCCTCACCACTCTCTCTGCCATAATGGATTTGGGGACCTGACAAGCCATGTTTGATTGATTTCGCTGCCTGACCACTCAGTGGAAGGATTCCTGGCTGCGTGCCAGTTGTACAGCAGTGGGCAGTCCCTGGTGTGCCTGTCTGCACTCGCACACACATTTTGATTTGTGCGAGGCACAGATGGAGCCACTATAGCATAACCGCCACTCTATAACTCTACGGTAAGATACTACGGCGCACAGCGCTCTGCCCGCAGGGTGTCATTAACATTTAGAAACTGCCCCAGCATCAGTCACACTGTCTCTGCTTAGGTGTGTTTAACCTTTCTTAATAGAGGGATACAGCAGCTAGAACAGAGGGGATTTAACAAAGAAATAGTCCTGCTAGAATAGACAAAAGTATCAAAATGTAAAGTGAAGTTTAACAGAGGTCAATACAAAGGGACAGCACATTAACATAGCATATCTTTTGGGTGAGTATCATCATGAAAGTCAAAGCAAAGTCATGCAGTTTTGATTTATATCCTGCAAGAATAGAAAGAGGTGGATTGGCATCGGCAAATTTTACATTTCGTTTCCGTTCTATCGAGTGTGACTCTGTGCTCCTCCAACCTCCGTGTGTGTGTCAGGGATGAGCAGTTCCCATGATGGATGTGCAGCACTGTCATCTCCAGATCGCCTCGGTTAAGATGATAGATACGAGCCTGCAGAGAGGTCAATTGAAGTTCACGACTCCAAAGTTAAACTTGCATTGTGCTTTCCCTCGAGTAAGATATACCACTGAAGAAGATGATGGCTGTTGTAATGCGGTTAACTCAAGTCTTACTCAGGAACTGGCACATGCCCAGTCTGCAAATTGGACAGAGCTGTCACTTTTGTTTTCCACATCTGTTTCTTTGGATGTGTGTCTATTTGCGTAGTTCATACGGTAGAGACATGAATCTGTTTACAAAGTGACATAATTTGCTGTTTTGAGGAATAAAAAAAAAAGCCTTCATGCCAGTTATTAAATAAAGTAATAAAAGCGAATGTAATGTTCTCTGGAGGGATGGAAACATTACTCTGAGTTTGTTCATGAGAGAGAAAAGATAGAACGCTTGTCTCATTATCTCTGAATATTTAAACAAGCTCTGGCCTGCCAATTATGAAGTGTGACTGACAAAGTTGTTAACACGTTTCTGCACAGATGTTGTGGTAAGTCATTATATTACATATATGGTGACTGATATTGAGTAAATCTGTGTGTACTTCATTTAATCTCTACAGTGATATTTAGCATCATGCTGAATTTGTCAAAACATTGTATATTTAGATCCTGAATAACACGTTTTTCTTGGTTCAGCAAGTAACACGCCAAGCGAAGCCTGGTATGTCGTTTGCCTCAAAATGTCATAAAATTAAAGTGTTTGGCACCTCAGAATACGCACATCAGTTGAAAAGAGACACAGTCAGCAGAACATATGCTGTATAGGATCCAAACTCAATAATGTAGTGATAAATTATGACGCATGCTTAAATAAAAAGGGTGCATTAGCAATAGCTGTCAGCTTACACTGATTGATTGAAGGCACCAGTCATGGCAGACAGGGTGAAGTATTGAATTAAGTTGCAAGCGTGTGTAAAGGAGTGTTTGCGTGTGAAAACAGACATGTTTTAAATTGATTATTAAATAAGGTAAGGAGTGTAAAGCATTGCATTTTGCTGAAGGAAGAAGAGGGTAAGATTCTATGTAATGAGATGTAAATCCCCCCTTCCCTCCATGTGTCTGAGGAGATATACAACCATGTGTAGTACAGCAAGATTTCTGTGCTGAGTTACTTATATTGACATATTTAAAGTTGGTCTACCACTTTTTCAGTTTTTCAAGTGTGAAGTCACATGCCATGTTGTTTGTGGAAACAGAGTCTGCATGTTACATAGACCATGATGTTTTATTAGTGTTAAATAATTACCATATACACAAATATTTTTGCTGCTAAAATATTTTGTGGTTGGGGTCGAAAGTACATTTTCTTGAATAAGAATATTTGTGGTTGCAGCCTGATACGACTCTTTCAAAAAAAGCACAATTTCAACGCATGCGTCATGTGGTGTACGATACTGGCGGAGATGTTTGTAGAAATAGATTCTGCACTGAAAAGCTTTGGACGGATTAAAAACAAACTAACCAACACTTCGGCATCTTTATTCTCCACATCATATCCATCACTGACATTGCTAGTAATGAGATAAACTGTGGGGGGGGGGGGGGGGG